>OY979702.1:57267879-57533106 GCA_963855925.1 Inga laurina
TCGGAAGAGGTCCAAGGATGTATGGTGGATGTTGGCTCCTCCGATGACCTTTCCAAGAATGTGCCTTCATGGTTGACAAGCAAAGAGAAGTATTCCATCCAAAAATAGAAACATGGAGGGATTTCAAGTGAAGTAAAGGCATGTTAAGTTCCAAATTTTCCAAGTAACTATCACATCCAAGGAAATCAACAATACTCCAGTCAGTAGGAGGTAAACAAGCAGTTAAATTCTCTTATGTTTGCAAAGTGGAAGGTATGGAATCCAACTTAGTGTTAGGGCACATCACATCATCATTGCAATCACAAGAGATGGAAGGGAAAAGAGTGGAAGGAGGAGAATTTTTCAAATCATTACCACCCAAAACTTTCAAAGTTTCAAAAGAATCTTTTTCTTTTTCTATATCGGGTGGCAAATCACAAGAAAGAATAATATGGAAAGAATCATTTTCATTTGTAATATTATCAATCAAAACAATTGAATCTTCCCTTATGATATTATCAAGCAATTCATTGGAATCAAAAGAAAAATCTTTTTCTAGGCTATGGTCTTTCTTATTCACAATAACCACATTGGCATCCGCACAAAATTCAACAATTTCACAATTATCATGCTTAGAATCATCAACAGTACTAGGAGGTGTATCAAGATCAATTTTAGAATCAACCACTTCATTAAATGCTTTCTTTTGAAACTCAACAAGCAAGTGGCGTTTGTCATGATAACAATCTACACATATATGATCTTTCGTACAATAACATGAAAATATATCATTCAATTGATCACAATCATCTCTAGTACTATGAAGAAAAGCATTTTCAATAGTTAAAGCATCACACAAAGAAGTAGGAGCAGGGTCATCAACAACTACAATTGAATCACTACTGCTTGAATTAAGAGGTTGAGCAATTACATTTTCAAACATTTGAGGGGATTCAATAATGATTTCCTCATCCACCTCATCATCACTCAAATCATGAAGTGATTAATTAGTTAAAGTAGTAGGAGAGTCTATTTCTACAAGGATAGGATCATTATCAGATGGTAGGGGAGACTCTGCAATGTTCTTTTGTACTTGTTTCACTTCTTGTACTTGTGTAGGAATAGGCAACAGAGGTTCGAAATCTTCTACTTGTGAAGTGGCATGTGACTCTTGAGCTTGGACTCCTTGTTCCTCCTCTATAGGAAAGGAAGACTCATCTGGAAGTTGAAATCGCACCTTTTTGAATTTCTTGACTTGAATAGGTGGATTACATGTAAGCAATGGAGGAAGAGTCTCTTGTGGAGTGTTGCACTTAGAAGTCTTTTGTGAAAGCAACTTCATATTTTGCTCAAACTACTCAATGTCTTTTTTCCATTGCTCCATTTCTTGTTATGGTTGAGTGAGACGGTCAATGTCCATGGCCAATCTTGCACGCTCTTTATCTCCTTGCTCCATTGATCTCATTATAGAGGCCATGCAATTGGAAAGGTTTCCTTGTGTAACCGCTCCTCATTTATAGTACGAGTCATTGGTTTTTGGAATTCTCCAATAACTCCACCAATAGAAGGTTCTTGGAGAGGCACATATGGTTGAGAATGAGGTCCATAAGATGGTTGAAATGGTGGGTATAGAGACTCATGAGGTGGATGGCATGGTTGGAAAGTGGAATGAAATGAAGGAGAAGGGTCATGATATGGCATGCGGTTATATGATGGAGGATTAGAATGTGGCTCGTAATATGGGTTATATGGTAGCGAGGATGGCTTGTAGTATGATCTATAAGGTGGGTGGGGTGGGTAATGAGATTGGAATGAAGGTTGTTGGTAGGGTTCATGTTGTGGAGGGTGGAATAGACCATGACATTCTTCACCAATTGGACTATCTTGACATCCCAAATTGGCTTGAAGAAGCTGCAATGTTTGTTGAATAGCATGGGTGCTTTCAAAGATAGACTCTTTCCTTTCAGTCGAATCTGCTACAGAAGAGTAAGATTGAACATATAAACATTGATTACCATTAAATCAAGCCATGAAAATTCAATCACAATACAATCCCAATGAATCACAAGAAGACTATCTAACTATCAATTATGAAAACTAAGAAAAAGAACCTAAGAGAATACAAATGCAAGTGAAAAGGGGGAAAAAGAATTTCAAAATGACAAAATATGCAAGTGTGCTATGAATCAACTTGGAGACATGGTGAATTCAAACAAATGAGCTCAAAATCATATGAAATTGAATGCAACAACACCACACAGAAGCTACCAAGTCAAATCAAGGCAAGAATGCAATGAATGCAATCTAAATACAAAAACGAAAAGAAAAAGAATGCAATGAATGCTATGCAAACTACCTAAATACATAAATCCTAAACTATATGCAGTGAAAAATGAAAAGAAAAAAAAATGCAAAACTAACAAACTCAACCCGAGAAACCCCTTTGTCAAAAGTGAATTTGACAATTAGATTACCTAGAGAGCCAATTACTTAGCTCCCCAGCAATGACGCCATTGATTTGACTGTGTCTTTACGCCTTAGGGTCAAATGCAAAATATTTTTAATCCAAGAATTGTAGTATAATGCAACACTCAGGTCGTCTCACTTGAGGAGCCTTTTATTGAACTACCTAAGTAATCTAATTATCATGCGAATGCAATAAACACAAGGGAAAACAATTTTTGGGTTTTTAAATTAATAACTAAAAGAAAGATGCAAATTAATTAAATGCTAAACTATTGTTTTTGGTATTTTTCTTATAAAAATGGGATGGATAAGATTGAATGGAATGGTATGGAGTGGAAAATATCAATAAAGAATGCTCTTGGTAATGAAGAAATGACAATCCTTGCTCAAAAAGATTATCGGAGTTAAGAATTCATTAAGTCTTAAGAACAACCTCAAGATAACACTTGAGTCCAATATTCCCAATTAATAGTAACTCCTACAAACATAGCTAACTGCTACCTCTTGAGATATTGTTTAAAATCACTTAATGTGCAATTGAAATTTGAATAATGCAACATGAGTCTTCTTGAATTTGAGTGCTAAACAGCCCCTTAAGGATACAAATCAACCACATTAATTAGACAATAACACGCTAATTAACATAATCTCATTGCAACTATAAAGAAATTCAAACATATATAATTTTCCCACTACAAAATCCAATTTCAACTACATATATCAAACCAACAAAGATAATTAACATTAATCTCAGTTCCAGAATCACATATATAAAAATTCCTAAAACTAGGCAATCCAAATATATAATCCTAGACTAATGGAATGATAGTAAAACTCCCCTTTATAGTCTATTAAGCTCAAGCACAAATCATCATCACCAACAAGCAAAGGATTAGCCAGACATAGCCATTGGATAAAATCTAATACAATTTGAAATCATCAAACAGTGTTGAATCTGAATTGAAGAAAGAGAAATAGGTCAGTCGGATATCTCTGGTGGTGGTGAAGGTAAATATCAAAATAGAGGACTGGTGGTGGTGGTCGGAGGTGCTCTGGTCTTTAACTCACGGCGCTACTCCCTCTAAACTCTGAGCTCCAGATCCTCTCTCTCTCTCTCTGGTTCAGCTCTTCCTTACGGCCTACATGTCTCAGCTCCCGACTCTGTTTCTTCACATCTCTCCATGTCGGGTCTGTTGAACGGAGGGAAGGAAGAAGGTGGTCCGATGATGTCTGTGGAGGTCAGAAATGAGAAATTAGAGCTGATGGTGGAGGTGACTGACAGTGACGATGGTCTCTCGTCTTCTCCCCTGTTCTGTTCTATGTCCGTTCTCAGCTCTGTGTCTCTTCTGGTTCAAGGTGGTCGTCGGCGATAATGGTGAGGAGGAGGAAGGCCGCCGGCTACAAGAAAAGATGAAAGAAGGAAGAGGATGAAGGTGGTCGAAGATCCGATGATGTCCTCCCAAGCTCTTCTTGTGTGCGGCACTGTTCGACTCTGATATAATTCTCACTCTCAGCTTGCTCCATCTCGGGTCCCTGTTTCCTTTGGGCTTGGCATTATTATTATTATTATTATTATTATTATTTAATATTTAATATATCTCCAGTCGGGCCTTGGGTTGATTCAGATCCTTCTTCTCTCTTTTTTTTTTTTTCCTTTTTTGGGTCAGATTTGGGCTTAGCTTTTAGGCCTGTTATTTTTTTGTGTTTCTTTTATTTTAAGCCCATTAAATAGAAAACTGACATAGGCCCTTTTTTTCTCTTGGCCCAAATCACCCAAAATAATTAATTTGAAGCTCCAAGATCATTAATTTTCTTCTTTAATACCTACAATACAAAATTAAGCATAAGGTAGCATCAAAAGTTCAAGAGACTATAAAAAAAAATAATTAATGAATTTTGACCATTTTTGCCCCTAATTCCCATTAATTCAAAATAATTGTTCCAACCAAAATTAATGCTTAATAATGCAATAATGTCCCAGAAAATACATTAAAATCCCAAATTAATTATGAAATATCACATAAAAATATGGTTCAATCAAGGGCAAAAATTGATTATAAGCATACAAATGTGTAATAAAATTTCAACTGCAGCCACTAGCTCATAAGCATCACAGTTCATATAAATGGGTAATTGTAGAGTCTTTTGAGCACACTAAATCCTCTACAAGTAGTTACCAATGACCTCCCAGATATCTGATTCCGTTTTAATAATGCATGTGTTAAGGTACTGATTGGTAACTCTGAATAAAGAATAAAATAGAAGAAGTAATCTGTTAGAGGGAGTGGGTAAGAATCTCACCAACTCACTTTAACAATGCTAGACGCCAAACTTGCACCGAACTGAGCCCTAGATCTGCAATGAAGATGGCTGGCGAATCAAGATAGTGGTGATGAGCCGTCGGGCGAGGCTTCAAATCGCCAAAATGAAAAAAAAGCAGCTTATCCCTCAAACGATTTTCATTTAGGCTAGCTAAAACGTTTCAAAGAAAACCAACCAAAATCACATAAGAACAAAACGGAACCAACCAAAATTGCACAAGAACAAAATGGACTCACTGATTGGGGACTGAGGAAAGACTTGAGCCAGCGACAATCGAGCGGAGGGTGAGGGGAGGGTGAGCTTGAAGCCAGCGAAGGAGAGGCTAGACCTAGTAGACACCAAGCGGAAGATGAGGGGAGGGTGAGCTTCAGCGGTCACTGCTCAAGGTGATCTCATGGTCATGGCTGCCGAGGAACAAAAGGCAAACAGGCAAACCATCAAGAGAAAAAAAGGCGATCGAGAAAAAATGGGGTTCGGGAATCAAGGCCTTGGATTTTTCATTTTTGAGAACAGGGAATAAGAAAACAATTTTAGAAAACATGTTAAAGTTGTTTTCTATTTTCTGTTTTTAAAAATAAGTTGTTGTTTTTTGTTTTTTAAAACAGTTGGGCCAAAATAAATTATCAGGGTTTTTGTTCTTTTTTTAACAAAAAAACTATTCTAAGAACAGGCAATCAAACAGGCCCAAAGAGTCAGAGAGAATAAAGGGAGAAACAGTGAGACAAAAGGAAATTCTGTATAACACCAATATCATTCATAATCTGAGAAACATAACAGGGGTGGCCTATTTGTAGCAATTAGACGCTTAGCGCTTAATGATTCTAATAACGGCTATTTCCTCTAACTACCTTAACTAACATTCAAACTAATATTACAATTATACAATAAAGACATATGAACTTTATGTTAAAATTAAGGTGTAACTACTTAGCACTTACACTAGTTATTTGTTTAAGGGCTTGTTTGGTATGAGGGGAGGGGAGGGGAGGGGAGGGAAAAAAATTTTGAGTTGAATTTAAAAAAATTAGAGAAGTGGGGTTAAAAATTTTTAATTAATTTTTATTATTCTTTTATTTTATCTATTCTCTTTATTAAAATTTTATTACCCCACTTCTTCAATCTTTTAAAATTCAACTCATAAAAATTTTCCCTCCCCTCCCCTCCCCTCCAAATCCCTCACACTAAACAGACCCTAAGTGTGAGACATATAATGTAATTTTTTTTACCATAAATAAGAAGTTTACGTAATTTCATGTGATGAATCGAAAAGAAATAGCATACAAGATAATGTTTTCACATACAATCTGAAACTTGAGTTGATCAAAAGTTTTCAATTAAAAAAGGAGGGTTAACTGAACCTCATTGAGTATGTCAAAAATCTTTTCAATAACACATTTTCTAAAATGGTCGATCATTAAATCATTTAAGTGATCCAGAAGCTCCCCTACAATGAATTCAATATCTCTAGCCATTTTCTTATTCAACATTCTCACCAGAAATTCACTCCCATCTTCCTCTTTCGATACTGAAAAAACAGTCTGTGTTTTTTCTGTTGAAGAATGATCATAAATGTTTTCTTCCATGGCTGTCCAAATAGATAGAAGAGACTATCCACTGCAGTTGGAAAAAAAAAAAGGAATTAACTACAGTACAAACCAGATATAGAAATAAACCGAAACAAAACAAAACTATAGAACGGTAATGAAGATTCTAGTTTAAATTAAACATTAAAGACAAAGAAAGAAGTATTGAATTTTGTGTGGTTAATACAGGAGAGCTTCATAAGCCTATTGAATCTATCAAAATGCATAAATTATATTTGTAAATGAATGAAAGGTTCTTGAGTTTATATAGCCTTCCAAATTCTTAACTAGAGGATTCAAGTTATGAAGACTTTTATCCGTTGAAAGAATCATTAAACAAGTGAAATTAAACATATTCCATGGAAAATCAAACTAGCAGAAAGAGAAAGAGAAAGTTGGGGGGGGGATTTGGTACCTGATGATCCCAGTAGAATACCCAAATGAGTACATATTTCAAAACAAGAACAATTACCCACAAAAGAATTACAGGGTGTTTTTTTTTTTTTGTTTTTTAAAAAAATAATTAAAAAATTGTGTTCAATAAGTTTTTTTCTTTAAAAAATAATAGAAAGTTGTTTTCAAAAACTTAAAAAATCAAATCAGGTGTTTTCTTCTTCTTCTTCTTCTTTTGTTCAATTTCCTATTTTTTTGAGGCAACCACCTATCTACCATTGACATCATACCACCTATGCCAACCACCGCTAATTCAACATCGGCAAGAGCTACCGCCACCTCACCAATAGTGGCACATCACTTGAAAAATATATAGTTTTGTAAAGAACTATCCAAACATATTCTTCTGTTTTTTGTTTTCAAAACTTTGTTTTTTAAAAACAATTTTATAAAACAGTCTTAATGAAAAACAGAAAACAGAATACAAATAGTCCCTAAGTAATTTGAAAAAGAAAGGAGTACCTGACGATGAACGCCTTTGAATGAAGATCTCTTCTTCTGCACCTATCACAGACCACGATAAGGGCAAAAAAAATGGACTAGAAAAGAACACAACGGTATAAGAAGAAGGAGGCACCGCAGTCCGTTGGGTGTTCGGAAGAATAGTCTTAGTGTTCATTTGGAATAATTTATTTTTGGGTAATAAGTGTTTATAAATCGTGATTCACGGTATATAAGGTAAGTATGTGAGAGGAGTTTTATCTCGGCTTGCGTAATAAGGACTTATTGTCCAAAAATAAACCCAACCAAACACATACTAAGAAATTTCTAGTTTTATCTCGGAAGAATACTCTGCTTTGGGCTTTGGATTTGCGGTGAACGTTTTTTATAGGTGAGATTTCTATATTTAGATATACTTTAAGAAATTTCTATTTCCATATAAACTTACCTAAAATAGAAAAATTCTAAATTAAGTTAGTAAATTTAATAAATTATTAATTGAGTCATTAACCCAATCTGAAATTTTAAAACGTGCATCAAATAATTTTAATGCCCTCCCCTATCTTTTCTTCCTTCTTATTTTATAAAAGAGTTTTATTGTTCTATGTATATATATATAATTATATATATCAACATTAATATATAATCAAATAAAATACAATTTGCTAAGTCAAAGGAATTTTTTATATTCTAGAAGGGTAATAAGAAATAACTTAGGCCAAAAAGAAAGAAAGAAAAAGGAAAGCATAGCATGTGTCACGACAGTATCATTGATATCAATTAAATGATTTTTAGTTTAAATGATAAAAAAATAAATGTGATTTTTCTTAAAAAATTAATGTAGTTATTTTTATTAAGTGAGGCAAAAATAAATGGAAAGTATAACACATATAACAACATTTTGTAAAAAAATCAATTGAAATAAAAGTTATTTTTACTAACATTAATCTAAACAAACTCTAAAAGAAATTTCATTAACACTTAAATGTGAGTTTTTAAAAAATTAATTTAAGTAGGATTTCACTTTTTTAACTTTTCCATTTTTTAATATGAATTATTAATATTAATTATTTATTTCTATTATGACGAGTGAAAATTTGGTATATTTCTATGGATATTCTAGATATAAAAATATTAAATGCACTTGATTAAAATTTCATAAATTCCTTATTGAAATATAGAACCTTCCAAAAATAAATTTGTCATATGAAAAAATTATTTTAAAATTTATAAGTAATTTAAAAGTATTTTTTATAATTGCATCTATTATTATTTCTTTGAAAAAAAATTGTTCATGTAAATAAAATAACTCCTTCCTTAAAAATATTGTATGATTTTGTTCTTACTATGATAGTTAATATGTTTAAACTATAGATGAATCATATTTTGTTTTATTAAATATTAATGTTGATATATATATATATTGAAAAATATAGGTTATGAAGTAATGAAATTCTTTAAAGAAGAAATGAAAAAGGATATTAAAGTCATTTTACCCATATTTTAAAATCTCAAATTAGGTTAATAACTCAATTTAAAATTTGTTGAATTTATTAACCTGATTTAAAATTTTTTATTTTAAATCGCTTTATATGGGATTTTCCCTTAAATATACTTCAAGAAATTTGATCATATTTGGATAGGACTTAATTTCATTTATTAAAATCACTATATTCATCGGGAAAAAAAATTAGGTCAAGTTTTTTATTTTTATTATATCAAATTCTTCAATCACATAAGGTCATGTGTCATATTTTCAAATATTATTATTTAATTATAAATATAAAAAAAAAATATGACGCATGATCATATGTAATGAGAGAATTTAACATAATGGATATAAAAAATCTTATGTAAGTAAGGTTGCTCTTGTTTTGAAGAATTTGCTTTTATCAATAAATAGTTATTAATTAAATAATTAAAATATAAAAATGGCAAAAATTTTGTTTAAATATATTTCAAATTCAAATAATTAAAACTAAATATATCAAAATTCTTAAGTTATCATACTCAGTAAAGAAATTTCTATAAAGTTTACATATCAAGCCATTGACATGATTAAATACAAAAAAGCTAACACAAATTTAAAAGCAAGTTGACAAGATTTTACAAGATAAAAACATAAAAACAACAAAATCGATGTGTGAACTTATGAGTTTAGCTGAATTTGCATATAACATGAAGTTGACATAACTTTATGAGCTGAAAACATTAAAACCGGAAAGTCAGCTTGCGAGGTTGATAACAAATATAAGTATGGTCCTTTAAATATAAAAATGACAAGAATTTGGTTTAAATACATTTCAAATTCAAATAATTCAAATTAAATATATCAAAATCCATAATTTATCATACTTAATAAAGAAATTTCTATGAAGTTCACATGTGAAGTCGTTGATATGATCAAATACGAAAAAGCTAGTACAAATTTAAGAGTAGGTTAACAAATTTGGCAAACTAAAAACATAAAAGCGGAAAAATCAATTTGTGAACTAGCGAATTAGCCAAATTTGTAGGCATCATAAGTTTAAGAGCAAGTTAACATGACTTTATAAGTTAAAAATATAAAAATGTTAAAATTAGAATGTCAATTTATGAGTTTGACAACAAATATAAGTGTGATCCTTATAAAAAATGTATAACTCTTATAAAGTTGTTTATATTTTTATAATTATATTTAATACATTCCCTTGCACTAAATCTTAACAATCTCTATTATGAATCTTAACCATAAAAAACTAAAAAATTACCAGATACATATGGATATAAACCCAAAAACCCCCCACGTTGATTATCTTTCTATGGTGCCACCTCACTTGAAGAATGCATTTTCGAAGGCCACTCCACGGCTTGTTAGTCAACCTCAGTAATACTTTGTTTGTTGGAAAAGTTTTAAAGACCTCTTCAAGATCTAGCTAGTCATTTCTGCCAAAGTTTACTCTTCCCGTATCTCTCTCACTTGTTGGGTGGGATTCCCAAATTTAAATGAGGATATTTTGAATATCTATTAGATTAATTAGGATTTTATTAGATTTTCTTATCATTGACTTTCTTAAGGTTATTTTATATTTATTTATTTTCAATAAAATAGGATACCTAGGTTAGTTAGATCTTCCTATCATTAATTTTTAAATTTTAGTTAGATTTAGTTTTTAAATTTAAATTATAATTTTTATAATTTTATTATTTTCTACGCTATATAAATAGAGTTATAATTTTCAGTTTTATTCAACTTTGATGAATTAAATTATATTGAGTATTGAGATTTCTCTCTTCCTCCTCTATTTATCTTATTTCCCCCCTCCTTCTTGCTATCATCCCTCCTCTCTAGTCTCTCCCTCTCTTCCTTGTCACTGCCCCTACTAAAAAGAGTAGGTAAGAAAAACGTATAGCATCTGTTTTCAATTCTTATTACTCCCACTAGTTCTTTTTTCTCCTCCGCTCACAATCTAGGATGTTTTTAGAAGAATAACATGGTTTAAAATATAAGTCACTTATAAGAAATTAATGCTTATTTTCTAGTTTGTTTTCTTTATAATCAATACTCATTTTCAATTTGCCTACTCATTCAATTTTCAAACACATCTTCCAATAAGATTAAAATTGGATTTTTTTTTTAATTTAGGACATATTTAATGAATTAATTATCACTTCTTATTTCCTTTGAATTAGTTAAAGTATCTTATATTATAGACTTGAAGGAGTATAAGGAATAACTACCAAAATAACACGTTCAATATGTTAGTGTTAAAAGCAATGAATGTGTAACTTTTGTACCTTTCTTTCCATTTATATCATTGTTTAGAAAGAGTGTACATGAGAAATAATGAATGGAAATTTATTAGATAGAGATAATGAGTGACATATATATTTAATGAGAGTAATAATAGAAAAACCAGTTTGAAATTTTAGACAACAAGGATGTGTTCCTAGTATTAAGGATCACCCCCTATGACAAATAATGGTAAAGGACCAGAGGGAGTATTAAGTAAGGAAATATTTGAAAAAGTCAATCAATTTTAGACATATTATATTAAATGTATTACTTTCCATTCCTTGGTATGTAATATTTGATCAAATTGGATTTATAATAAGGACAATAGTGATACTCCATTCAGTCATTTTATAAGGAATAACTATTAAAATCACACGATTCAAAATATTAGTTAAAACAATAATTATGTAACTTTTGTACTTTTCTTTTCAATTATTTCCTTATTTAGAAAGAGTGTATATGAGTGATGGATGGTGAAAATTTATTGCAAAGAGATCATGAGTAACATATATTTAATGAGGGTGAAAATGAAAAGACAAATTTAAAATTTCAAACAAATTGGATTTATTTCTTATAAAAAAGACCACCCTGATAAAAGAGATTGTTCATTACAAAAAGGACAAAAGGGAGCATTAATTATTATCCAATTGAAATATTTTTGAAGTACAGAAACTGAATAATACAAATTATGTTTCCTTTTATTTAAAATAAAAAATTTTGCATGAGCTAGAACAAGATGCCAACTAGGGCAAAGGTAGATGAATAATAAAATATCCTAATGTAAAGAGTGGGATAAAGTTAGGAGTGTGCAAAAATCAAAGAAAAAATGTGAAAAAAAAATTACAGGATTTGAGGTTCTGTGTTATCTGGACCAGTCTACCAGTCCAATATATCAAGTCTAGTATTACCTGACTTTGGGTTCTCACTGAACCAGACTGGACCATAGCCCGTAAAACCTAGTCTATCCATGAAAATATACCAGACTTTAGGTTGGGCTCTGGTTTGGTCAGATCCAGTCTGTTCGGTGCGAAGCAAGTGAGAGGATAAAAGAGAGCATGACATGGATTCAAGCCCTTTCTGTTTATTTCTTTCTATTATTTTGCTCTCACAGCTCTTACTTAGGACTTGACAATTCGTTATCCATATGCAGAATGCATATTCTCATCCTTTTAAGACAAAATAAACTATAAGTAGAATTGGCAACTAGTACTCGTGAAGATCTTATTTAACCTTAAGAGACTACTATAATCCGATTCGATCAGTTTTCTGTTTTTTCATTTTTTCAGTCTTCTTTTGCCTACAATCTTGTACAAGTTAATCGGCCTAATTTGGTTTTAGACCTTAGAGTAAGATGCGAATCTTGATTGCGGCCAAGCCAAAAATAATAATAAAAAGATAGAGATAAATATTGAAGGGGGATGCTTTTGAAACATCTCGCACTGTGAAACACAACCGGACAATACACGTGTTTTGACAACTTCAAACTTCCATTCACAGGTAAGGAAAAAAAGGAAGGGAAAAAAAACACTTCTATCCATCGCCAAACAGGAGTATACAAACAAAGAAGCAGGCGAAACCTAAACCTCATACAGAAGAATGAACAAGTCGACCTAAAGAAATTTGACAGTTACATGGAAAATATTAATTACAAAAAACTACACACATGAAACCAAAGGGGGATTTGACCCAGCGGGAAAAAAAAAAAAAAAAGGAAACCAAAGGGGGAAATGTTGTGAACAAAGGTTTCTGAAAAACCTATGTAGCACGTCGCTTTCCAGAGAGACTAATAGAGCTAACTTTCATGGGAGTTGCCACCACCAAGGGAGCTTGCGGAGAATCACTAACAGCAAAATTGTCGTGCATAAATCGCGATTCTACAATGGACTCGTCCTTCAGAACAATCTTATAGCAGTAACAGCTCTTGAGCCCTTGCTGATTTCTGTAACATTCATGAGCAGTGTTCTTCACCTGCTGAAAGTCCCATATCACACTAAACTTGCCCACCGTCGCAACAAGGTGGCGCTCCTGTTTACCATTCTCAGTCACCTGAAAGAAACAATTACAAATGTGAGATGCCTCTAGCAGGTTTACCTCCAAGCCACCAAAGTAGTGAGCCACAAAACTTAGAACAAGTATATTTTAATCTTAAACTATCAGGTTCACATAATACACAAAATAAGCAAAGTACTAGCATATCAGGACCCTATCTATGTTATATAGTTCTGAGTTACTGATGTCGATAAAACGAATATCAATAAGTACGTCCATATATCCATAAAACAGGGACATGTTCTCTCCACTTGCACTTGGTAAAAGAGATCATTCAAAGAAAATATAATGTAATACTTCCAACTCTAACACTTCCAAAGGACAGTCATAGACTTATCTTCTAAATTTGAAGAGTGCAATGCAAAACTCCACTTGACAGGTCCAGCTTTTTAATCACAATAAATCAAAGATTCAACCCACTAAAGCTATGCCCTCCTCTTAAGATGAATGGTTTTCTCATCAGGTCAGCATCCAAGTTCAGGAGATTATGGATTCAAGATGGCTAACTTGAACAACTAGACAAAGACATGTAAGCATACAACTGCATACATTAAATTAAGAGCAAGTGCCTAAAGCAGATGCACAAGATCAGAACAGTGAGAACAGTACTAAGAAAGTCCTTCCTCCA
Organism: Inga laurina; assembly: GCA_963855925.1. Lineage (NCBI taxonomy): Eukaryota > Viridiplantae > Streptophyta > Magnoliopsida > Fabales > Fabaceae > Inga > Inga laurina. The sequence continues at coordinate 57,281,576 of OY979702.1, forward strand.
AGAGGGGCCCATGCCAGCTTAGATACACAGGGGCAATGGGGATGTACTTCTGTTAATATATTTCATCCATCCATAAACGATAACTTTTTGCTTGCACTATAATCTTTTCAGTATAGAAACATGAATGGCTGGACGGCAGTATTTTCTGAAACCAATCCTATTGATCAAAATTTAGCTTTGTTTTTGCCAGAAGCATTTACTAGTATTGAGGGAAAAAAGTTCTAGAGACAGGAAAAATGGATTGATATATTAAGCGATCTTCATGCATCCTTGTAATTTTGTCAGTTTAACCAAAATATGGACAACATGTAGATATCCTGAGTTTTCTACATATCAAAAGAAGTCAATATAATTATGGTAATATTAACTAAATGGCAGGAAAAACAATATCCCCAACAAAAGACATAGTACGGTTTAAGTTACAATTACGATGTTACGTTGATCATAAAATTAATCATTAATGGATAATGCAGGGGATAAAGAAAAGGTTCATCTCACAAAAACGTAAACAGTAACAAACTGGCAATTAAAAGTGCTTTGGGGCAGCAAGGTAAATAATTAGGCATATTAGCCAGGATTTTATACCAACAATTGCGCAATTTATCAATAAAGAAAACAGTACTTACCCATGAAAAATGGCCACCATGAAACTTATTGTTAGTACCCGCTAAATGTGAATCAAGAGGAGTCAACTTCAACAATCTCGGAGCTGGTATTTTGTTTCCCATTCGTCCAGTAAACCCAGTCTTTGTTTTCCCATCTTTATCAGAAAATAATGTGCAAATGAGTACCAAGTAAGTGTCAGTAGTGCCAAGCACCCACTTGCCGTCATAGGTAACATCAACATGGGTGATTGGAGAGCCAAGCCCTGGAAAAGCAGTCTTTGCTTGCCGCATTGATGTCTTTGAATACAGCCGTATTTTTCCGTCAAGAGACCCTACAACAATTGAACCATCTCCAGTAGTTGCAAAGCATTGAAAGTTTGTTCCCCTGGAGAATTGATGGCCCTGATTCCAATGCAACACTGGAAAATTAGCTGAAGCAATACTTTGCACCATTCCTTTCCTGTCACGCATATCCCACTGACAAAGCCTATTATCATCTAAGCCCAAAAATGTCGACTCAGAAGGATCCAACTGTGATCCCTTGGTATCATTTGTGATATCTCTCATGGTAATATCAGCTCCATCCTTCTCAAACTTCCATTCAGTGACAACCTTACCAGTCTCAAGATCAAGCTGGTTAAGACTTGAGGCGTGTGGTTTCCCTTCCTTCATTGGACTCATTAGCATCATATTAGTTTCAGCTCTCATCAACAACGCTTTCTTTGCCGTTGATTGCCCTGAACTTGAACTTCCCTGCAACCTACCACCATCAAATTTCAGAGAGACACCCTTCCCATGAATTCCATGGTTAAAATTTCTGTAAACCTGAACGCCCACATCGTTCACTAAGAAACTATTATCAAGAGCACCCAACGTCAAGCTCTGCACTCCTCCATTAGCAGCCTCCTCAAACTCCTCCATCAAGTCCTCGGTTCCCCTAACAGGTGTTACAGGCTCAGGTGTCTTCCCAAACCCATCATCTGCATCCTCCCACATCGAATCATCAGCCGCCTCAGGTTTCACCCACCCTATAAATTCCTTCCCATAAATCTTTATCTTGTTCTCTTCCGAGGCCTCAAGCCCATACACATTCTCAAATAAACAATTCTGAAATTCAGTCACAAACTTCCGATAGGCTTCGTCTGTAGGGAATTTCAACGCCCACACGCCGCTGGACACGAAGTCAACCCGACGCTGATCGCCAAACATCTTCAATTGCAATTCCGTAGAAACCCTAGCGCGAACCTTGGAATCCACCTTCAGTACCCACCATGACTCTCCCTTACCGTATGATCCCTCTTCTTCGTCATCGTCGTCATCGTCGGGGTTATCACTGGAGGCTTTCACGAAAGCGTACGACGTGCGTTTATCGGAAATGATCCACTTAGCATTAGGAGTGTTTCCTCCAATGTGAAGGTAAAGCTTGACAGCATTTTTCAAATTAGGGGTTTGCGCGGAGGACGATTGGTACTTGAGTTTCAACGCTTTGAGCTTCTCGTCGACTTCATCAAGCTGATCCCCCGACGCTCTGGATTTGACTCCAGAGGAAGTTGTAGCATCGCTATGGTCTTCTTCGCGTTGTTCTTGTGATTCATCGTCTTCCTCTTCGTAATCAGAGTCGGAAACATCGAGGCCCTCGCGGCTCTGAGAGGTTCCCATGGATAGTGAATTTGGAAGAGATTGAAATGACGATGGGATGTTGATAAAGATTAGGAGCCAAAGTTTTGAAATTCGTCACCTATGACGGTTTGCGATCAGATTTATAACGTCCCTGGCGGTTTGTTAGGCGGCACTTCGCGTAGCGTCCATGAAACGCACTTTTCCTTACCGGCGAAGCATTGGAATAAACAAATTATTTATTTTAAATTTTTAATCATGTCCTTCCTTCATCATTTATTCTTATTTTTTTTTTTTTTGAATTTTAGTGACTGATAAAACTAGAAATTTACAGTTTTTTCTATAAATTTAAGAATATTAATCACTATTGATTAAGAATCATGAAACAATGAACTATGCTCTATAATTAAGATAGAAAAGAGCATATATTTATATTGATTGATATTGCTTAGTGATGACTTCACATTTTATAATTATTTTAAAATAATTTAGAATATTTTTTTTAAATACCCAATTATGAAGTTAGCCTTGCCATAGGTAAGTTAAAATGAAATTTAGGAGTATGCTTGTACATATGTTATAGATTGAAGGGTTTCACACATTTTCTTAATAGATGTGAAATTTACACTATAGTATAATATTGTAGGTGTCTTTTTGTCCCAAATTGATTTATAATTGTTATAGCATATGAAATCCATATTTCTTAGCTTATGGACGCTGGCCTCCATTATGAATTGATGTTTATTCACTGTTTTTAATTGTTGACCAGTAAATTTATGCTGTATTCACTATAGATATTATTTTTTTTCCACCTTAACCATTTTATTTAATAATACAGAGCAAATGGAGAGATTGCAAGTGACCATAATCTATGTGCCACTCATCATAACTCTAATGAACATGCTAAAGCATAAATGAAAAGGGAAAGGTTTTTATTTTTTGTTTATCTTGTTACTTGAATTCTAAATAAGAAAGTACTAATGAGCACGTGACAAAAGCACAAAGCCGCAAACTGCAAACACTTAGAAAAGGAAAAACTTCTTTTCTTTTCTTTTTAATTTTCAGTTGGGGCCTATATATTCCCTCACTTCGTTTGGAATTAGTGATATAAAAGTTTTAGTTCAGGTGATTTAAAATTACTCCGAAAATGGGATGGGTGTCAAAAGACTTTTTCTTCTTTCAAATTTGTTGTCAGTCAGTAATCTGATTGAAATTTTTTTAGTGAGTCAAACACAATAACATTGATAGAAATGTTTATAAAGGGATATTGTCATTTGTCAAGCACTAAATACTTACCCCCACCATTCTATTTTAAGATATATTTACCTAATTTAATTAAATTTAAAAAAAAAAACAGCTAAGTTAGTTAATTTGAAATGTATTACTCCCTCTGATCCTAAATATAAGACAAAGTTAACTTTTAGAGAGATTAAAGAAGTTAAATAAGCTACTTAATTATATTATATGTTATGTATCCTTAGATTATATATCATTTTATTAGTCAAACTAATGAGTTTAGAGAAAAAAATAAGAATATAAATGCTCTAAAATAATTTAATTAGCTTCTTTAATTTTTTTCAAAAAAGTCAACTTTATCTTACATTTAGGACTGGAGAGAGTAGTATTTTCTAAAACACTTATTTTCCTTAATTCCCTCATTCCCCTCCACGTTGATTATTGTTGATGGAGTACTGATAGAATAAATTAGAAAAAGATTGATAAATATAAAAAATATATCTTATATTTAAAAAAAAGATCAATTCTTTAAATATTTCTTAGATTAAGTACATGATTGAGTATTTGTTATAATATGTGTGTGTGTGTATCTTACAATTAGAACTAATTAAACTAATTGCTTCAATGCAGTAATTTCTGATATTTGATATACTTGTGGACTTGTCATCTTTAAGAAATAGGAGGTTGACAGAGTCAAAGGCAAGAACATTTGTGTTCTATAATTCAGCATGGCCCTGGACGTGTCAATCCCATCTGGTATCAGAATCAACACACTATGTCGTACACCTCCTTTCTCTTTTTGCTCCTTTCCCAAATCGCATGCTTCTTTCAGGTTGGACGGCGGGTTCTGACGCCATGAGCCCCTCCGTCTTCCTCCTCTGTCTCCTCCTCGTCCTCGTCCTTCCCCATCCTGCCTTTCCCTCTGATGATCCTCAAGGTACATTCTCCATTATCACTAGCCAATTCATCCACCAATGAAGTTAAACACCATCATGTTTGCGTCTTTTTTTCCGCTTTTCGGCCATAGATTAATGGGTCTATATGGTTCCCCCCCACAATGTCCTCATCTTTAGATACATTAATGTTAACTTAAGAGTTTTCCTCTCCTGGTTTGGTCTGAAATCGATTTTTCCCTTCACTGGTATCAAGCCTTTGACACAAGATTTCTGTAGTTCATTGACGTAGTTAGATTTTAGAACCGCTCTGATTTTTTAAATGCTAAAGTTTACCTGTTAATTTGCTTGGACGTGAGTGTAAGTTTGTTGTTGGAATGACTTTAACTTTGTGATATCGTTTTGATTCCTTAAAATTGTTCAATGCAAAGGAAAACACGTTTTGAACATTAAAAGTTTCCATTATCTTAACTTAGGATTGGAATGCAGCAATTGAAGAAACAAGTGTATAACTTGGGTCCTTTATTCATGTACACAGGGTATTTGTTAAATTGCGGAGGCTCGGAAAATGTGACAGTGGGAAGTCTCAATTACATATCTGATAAAGACTTCATGAAAGTGGGCAATACCACCACTATAAAGTCAGATAACTTGGTTCCGATATTGTCCACACTGCGTTACTTTCCAGACACAAAGGCTAGAAAATACTGTTATTCTATACCTGTCAACCCCCAGGGCAAGTACCTTGTGAAAACCATATTCTATTATGGAAGATTTGATGGAGGAAAGGAGCCTCCAGTGTTTGACCAAATTGTTGAAGGGACTAAATGGAGCACCATAAACACCACAGAGGACTTTTCCAAAGGCCTTAGTTCCTACTTTGAGGTTGTAGTGATGCCGTTTAGGAAGACGTTGAGTGTGTGCTTGGCAAGGAATAACCAGACAGGTAGTTCCAGCCCTTTCATTTCAGCATTGGAGGTGCAGGCCTTGGATGCTTCTGTGTATAACCCCACTAACTTCACCAATTATGCCCTTGTCACTGTTGCAAGGCAGAATTTTGGAGAAAGTGAAGAAATCATTGGGTAAGCTATAAGATTTGCTCGTAATCTTCTAATCTTGTAGGGTTTTCATGAGCTAAAAATCCTATGTCTATATACTTGACAAATCTGTGTGTTTTAAATTGTCACCCATGGTTGCTTTCTTTCATTTTAGTTCCTTATTCATTAAAAATGCTTTCAAAGTCTCCTTTCCACCCTATCTTCAATGGTGAATCATGTTAAATCAAAACTGACCTAGTCCATATCGGACTAGTTCTAATCAGAAATTTTAATTTCGTGAGTTTCAAAAATTTCATATCTTTGAAGTTCACCCACACTCATGAATTTCTTGAAATTTGCATTTTTATTTAGGGCTTCTTATCTCTTGTGGACTGAGTGTATGCCTGGCATAAGTTAACAAGTATGAGTCAACGTTAAGATAGATTCAATGTTAGTTAATGAATGGAAATGAAATGGGAAGATAACATTGAAAGGACTTCCATGCATAAGAGATCAAATTTAAAAAACAGAGTTAAATTAAAATTTGCTTTAGTGATGCAGAATCATGTACGAACAAAATGCTGGATTTGTTATTTGGTAATGTATGTGTTGAATGACCAATATAGAGTTGGTCTAGCAATGTAAGGCCCTGCTGCCGCTAGATCCTTGGGGTCTCGAATTTGAGTCCTAGAGGAGACACTTGTATTGGAAGGGGCAGCCACAAACCTCAAACCGGATACCGGATGATAATATAAAAAATATATGTGTGTGTGTGTGTGTTGAATGATGTAAATTGAACTCTGGAATCAGAGAGAAATCTTATGGTTAAGATGTGTGTATATGTGAAACTAGTTATCCTGACGACAAATTCAACCGGATGTGGCAACCATTTTTGGACCAGAACCCCTCTGTGATGAGCCATTCGAATGTAACTTCATCAGATTTCTGGAATCTCCCTCCAGTGAATGCATTCACATCTGGAGTTACAACTAGCCGAGGGAAGGTGCTTGAACTTCAATGGCCACTTGTGTCCCTTCCGAGCACCAACTACTACATAGCCCTCTATTTTCAGGATAACAGGTCACCAAGCGCTTACAGCTGGAGGGTATTTGATGTTGCTATCAATAACCAAACTTTCTTCTCAAACCTTAACGTCACAGCCAGCGGTCTTACTGTTTATTCTCCAGAGTGGCCACTCTCTGGTCAAACCAGAATCACTTTGGCCCCTGGAGAAGGGAGCCCCGTTGGACCTGTAATCAATGCTGGAGAAATCTTGATGGTTCTTCCTCTGGGGGGCCATACTATTCATAGAGATGGTATCTTGTAGATCTCTCTGTACTCTTTGTAACTTCTTGATTGAATTCTAGAATCAAAATGATGATACTCCGTTCACATGATCTGATTTGGTTGCTATGGCATTCTGTTTATAGTGGTTGCAATGGAAGAATTGGCAAAAAGTTTTGACAATCCACCTCCTGATTGGAGTGGTGATCCTTGCCTACCTAAAGAAAATTCATGGACTGGAGTTCAATGTTCTGAAGAGTTTATTAGTCAGGTCATCTCAGTGTAAGTTCGAGTGGTAACTGCAATTTCTTTTCAATTTTTTTAAGATTCCTTTAACTTGTTTCAATATGCTGATAATATTGAAGTGGCGAAATATATGCATGATTCTTACTAAAAAACCTTATAAAATGGATAAAAAGTAGATAATAGCGTATAATCACTCAGGTGTGTTACATGTGATACCCAGTATGTTAAATGGTTAGGATGAATCAGCAAATCATGCATGCTTATGATGCAAATATGGCACTAGATGGCCAACAACAATAGCATTGAAAGATATTCTTGCAAAAGTTTAACAAAAGGTTACAAGTTATTGAGTTTTAAAACTAAAATTACAGCGCCTTGTGTAATGGCGATTTCTATTGTTTTGGTTTTGGTATGAAGGAACTTGACGGAGGCGGGGCTGTCCGGTTCACTTTCTCCAAGCATTGGCCATTTAACTGCGCTCATAAACCTGTAAGGAATATATCCCATTTAATTTAAAAATTGGTAAGTGATTTCTCTTAGTTACAACTTAATTATGATACTCTGCTATGGAAATTATTGGCTCAGTTGGCTGCCTGGAAACAACCTCTCAGGAGAAATCCCCGAGATGTCTAAGCTGAAGGAGCTACAAACTTTGTATGTGGACGAAGATGTTTTCATTACTGAAGCTTTACCCTTTATTTTACTCTTTTCCCTGAGCTTTCTTAATATATCTACTGTGACCTGATGTTAATTTTTCTGCCTCTTTTCTTTCTTTCTTTGTTTTCATTTGGTCATTGTTACAATGAAAGGCATTTGGAGAATAACCAGTTTAATGGGTCAATTCCTTCGACACTTGGGAATCTCCCAAAACTGCGCGAAGTGTAAGATGCTTGCCATTACAGGGACACAGAACTGAACAATGTCATTCTCTCTTCTTCTTTTTGGTCCTCAGCTTACTACTGAATAAGTTTTCTTCTTTGGCATGACAGATATCTCCAGAACAACAAACTTGATGGTAATGTTCCTCCGGAGCTGCAAAATCGGAGCGGCGTGCATGTATAACTAAGTACAGCATCTCTTCACGATCTGATAGTTGTTTCTTCTTCTGCCTTTCACCTAAGCGACACCTACGCACTGGTATGTTTGGAAGATTTTAGAAGTCATCTCCAAAGAAAAGAAAGAATATAATCATTTAACCATCACTTCTCCTCCTTCTAACTTTGCTTTCTAATAATGCCTTGGGTATTTTTAGGGAGGACCCTGGAAAATCACCTATCAGAATCAGCTTAAACTCACTGCAAAATGATGATATAAAGGAGTAATCACAAATTTCTTCGGCAATTTAGTATGTGATTAGGGAGCATTTTAGGCCTTCAACACATACTAATCATTTCTGCTTTGGCATTAATTTCTGTACAGGCCTCATAATGGAAATCAAAACGAGGTTCAGTAAACACTGTATCAGCAAAAAGAGCATATTACGCTTGGTGATTCATTCTGCTTAATTTACTTGACTGTAAATTGAGTAAGGGTTGCTTTGTTTACTTTGCCATACGGTTGTAATTACTACTGAATGTGGTAGTGGGTATATAAAATTAACTATTCTTCTTGTTCTCATTGTAACTCCCTTGCTCCTGAATACAGGAATACATAAATAAAATTTTCATAACAACAGATGGGTGCATATCTGCCGTCAATATTTTTATCGTCTCAACTCCTCCTGCCTAATGGGATAAGGCTCGTTGTTGTTGTTATGTATATACACATGTATACCTGTGCTATGCCATATATGCATTGATACGCCTCCGTATCAGATACAATGGCATTTATAACATATATCTCTGCATAATACACGCAGAAGAAATCCTATGATGGGACGTTGACTTACTTAGTGGACGACGTGGCCAAGGGATAAGCACCATCACTGAAAAAAAAAAAAAAAAATACTTCTCCTTTATTCTCTTTCTCCCACCTCAGGAATTTATACCTCATTAATTCAATTTGAAGACTGTCACTAAAAATATCAGCACAACATACTTGTAAATCAATTCATTACCCGTGGAATGCAAATGGAACATCCCTTCCTCTCCTGAAAGGCAAACCCAGAGCTTAATACATACACTCTTAGCTTTTTTTGTTAAAAAGAATGTATTCTTTTCCCTGTCACCTTCCCTATCCTGCTTTTTCTGTTCCAGCATCTTCAGTTTCGTGGTCATCTGCAAGTTATTAGGGAATAACCGATAGCCTAGGATTCCTCAGATTCCTCACCTAAGAAAGAACCAATCAACAATGAACAATCATATCGCTTAATGTCGGCCATTTTCATTGTTATATAAGAGGCAGCATTCTATTCTACGAGCCTAATATAATCAACCATAGAGAGCAGCAGTACGTAGAAGAAGAAGACGAAGATCATGTCGACCACAAGCTTCCTTGATTTCCAATACAGCCTGTCAAAGAGGAAGTACCTGAGGAAGCCATCTCGGCTATTCTCCATGAAAGACCGAGTCAACTCGGGGCTGCAGAAGCCGCTGTTCCAGCCAAACGTGGAGGAGATGAAGAAGGTGTTTGACAAGTTTGACGGCAACAAGGACGGGAAGATATCGCAGCAGGAGTACAAGGCGACGCTGAGGGCACTGGGGATGGGGAACATGGTCCATGAAGTGCCGTCGATATTCATGGTGGTGGATCTGGACGGGGACGGGTTCATAAACTTCAAGGAGTTCATGGAGGCGCAGAAGAAAGGAGGAGGGATAAGGACGATGGATATACAGAGCGCGTTTAGGACGTTTGATAGTAACGGAGATGGGAAGATAAGTGCAGAGGAGATTCAAGAGATGTTGAGGAGGCTGGGAGAGAGTTGCAGTCTTGAAGAGTGTAGAAATATGGTGAGAGCTGTGGATAGAGATGGAGATTGCATGGTTGATATGGACGAGTTCACTGCTATGATGACTCAGTCTCTCAGAACTGCCTGATTCCTCTGATCAAGCCTCTCGCCGTACTCACAGGGAAAAGGGAAAGATATGAGTGTGTTCTATTCTATCAAGTATCATACACATGTACGTAGTAGCTAGACTCTTGTTTTACATGCTGTAACTTGTAAATGCCAAGTTATGTAACTCGCATCTCTATAATAATTTTACTTATAATATTAGACATATTTAGAGAGGTAATCTTGTTACTAAATAAAAGACATATTTTTTATATTTGTCAATATTTTCTTAATTTACTCATATTGATACTCCCTCAACAATAATCAAGAAAGATAAAGAATGAGAGGATTAAGGGAGAAGACTAAGGTGTTTTATAAAATACATATCATATATTAATTAACTTAATTAACTTCCTTATTATAATCAAATTAAATAAATATGTCTTATATTAAGGAACAGAAGGAGGAGTACTATTTTAGATTGATTTTTACCTCGGTATTATGAATAATATATATATATATATATATAATAGGCTAAATTACACACAACTTGCCTTAACTTTGGACCATGAACAATTAATCCCTTAACCTTTAAAACTTGATAACAAACTTTGTTCAGTTTTCAAATCTTTGTGGGTAGCCTTTAACTATCAATTATATATCCCCTTAAACTTTATTTTTTTATATAACTCATAAACTTTGATTGACACGCAGGTAATCCCTAAAATTTAAGCAATTAATGTATATCAGAACAAAAATGTAAGCAATGTATAAATAGTGATGTACAAAAGTAATTATATGAAAGTTATTTACATAAATATAAGAATTTAGGAGGTTAATGGTAAAGTTTCAGAGGCAAAAAGTTTTATCCGAATTTAAGAGCAAGCCCTACAAAACCTACAAACAAGAATCCCAATACTTAATCCTTACAACATTTAAACGATCAAATCAAATTAGGAGATTAAATGTACAAGTTTCTAGGATAACCTAGAAGCAATCATGTCTGCCAAGATTTGATGGGCAAAGTCAAATTTGGCCCAGCAAGAAAAGAATAGGTTGAAGGAGTTCATTGATCTTCCCTTGCATTTATGCGTCAATAAGGATACGTACGAATACGACAATAGGTATGGAAGCAAGATAACAAGGAGAGGAGGAGCATGAAGATGAAGACATGCTAAGTCTGGGATTATTTATTGGTGTTCTTGAAAAGAGCTTTTTATTTGATGGGCTTCGATGTTTGATCCGTTGATCAAGAGGCCGCGAAGCAGATGAGAGTACTAAATTTTCATGTAAAGAAATCTCAAGCCATTGTATCTGGGGGCGAGTAAAAATACAGTGCTTCGGTTCAATATGGTATAATCCGAGCTGATCCGGTCTGATATGATCTAATCCAAATAAACAATATAATAAAATTGGACCAGATTAGACCAGACGGACTAGTCGGGTTGGACCGAGTTCCGGACCAGGGGACCAGACCACTTGGACTGGTCCAGCCTGATCCAGGCCAATTTCTTAAAAAATATTTTTCTAATTTTGATGTTATTTTTTATTTTTTATTTAATGTCGTTGGAGTTTTTTTAAAGATTTATAATTAAGTTTTATTTTTTATACTGATTTTTATATGATAATAGGTATTTTTATTATCTTAATTATATTTATCATGTTTAAATCATTTTTCTCAACATATTTTTTTATTGTTGTTGGATATTCTTATAGATTTATGATGTTTTAATTTTGGTGACACATTTTATATTATTATAGGTATTTTTGTAGTCATAATTGTATTTAATAGGTTCAAATTTTGCCTTCCAAAGAGGAAAAAATAAAAATAAAAAAAATATTAAATTTAGGTTTTGGATTACTTGGACGTCTACCAAACTCGGTCTAGTCCACCCCAGTCTCAGGTTGGTGCTGGACCAGACTAGACCACAGGCTGCATTGTGCAACCCGAGATCCTCTCCAGATCAGGCTTCGGGTTGATGTCAAACCTGATCCAATCTAGTCTATGCTCATCCCTAATTGTATCAATAAAAAAATCTCAAGCCAAGGCCTCCCTGTTTCGCTGCTTTAATATACAGGGACAATTTTCACACATGTCACTAACATATTTCACAATCACATTATATAACATATTTTACTATCATATTTCACTAGCATATTTCAGAATCACATATTTTTAAACATGGAGTATTTCAAAATCACACTTTAAAACTAGCATATTTCACACTAGCATATGTATATATATGTATAGAGCATAGTTCACTAACATATTTCACAATCACATATTTGACTAACATTTTTGGCCAAATCACGTGAATGACATTTGAGATGATTTCAGGTTAAATAAAACTATTGAGAGCTTATCAATTGTTTAGTTACATTCCAAATTGCAAGCTTACTTCTTCCTTTTCTGCTTTTCCCTCTTCCCCTCCTCTTCCTTTTGATTCCTTTTCTTTCTCTTCCTCACCTTGGGCTTCTCCGTAGAGGTGAAGGAGGATTCCCCTTTCTACTCTTCCTTTTTATTTTTGGAGAAGGAGGTGAAACAATTTGTACTCTAATGTCGGATTTCGGGCGTACCTGAAGTGTCGTTTCGAGTTCTTCCGGTACCCACGCGAGTCGAATCACCAGGATTTCGACTATAACACACAGCAAATGCATAAGAAGAGCAGAGTGGAGAAGAGAGTTCTTTGAGAATGTTTTTTCTCTGTATTTTGTCTGGTGTATGTTCTGTGTCCTTATCCACGCACACACACACGTCTATTTTTCTCAAATAATTGTTCCCTCCAAAATATACGGGGAACTGCTTCCTCCAGGTTTTCAATTTTGAACCTTTGGGGAAAATTACAAATAAATACCCCACATTTGTCTGGGTACTTTATTTTGCCCCAAAGCTTAAAGCTTAATGGGTTTGGATTTTGGGCCTAATCCACCAAGGTGGACCAAGCCCAATTTCCAACATCTCCCACTCACACTTGGTGGATTGGATGCCATAAGAATTGTCTCTCTCTATTTCTTCTTTCATACTATGTGCTTTGCTGTGACCGCGTGGGCATGACGTCTCCTAGGTGTTTGTACTAGAAATCCCTCTCATAGGACCAGCACAAGACAACCTTTCTTTGTGTAGCTTGAATTTTAATATTATGCCTCATATGTCCTAGATATACCAATATACAGTTCACATGGCAGATCTAATCCCTCTCAAGTCAAAATAAAACTTAGATCGCCTTTTCATATGCTTAGTGTCCACACTTATGAAATTACCAAATATTAATATCATAAGGGACATGTCTCAGACATCAACATAGGTGTGTATATTTCAGGTAACCTTCCTTTCGCTCATTTATCATTTTGATATACGTTAACCGCTTTCCTAACATAATACCATGGATTGTATAAGTCGTAATCATAGGACGAATGTTAAGGTAGCAGTCGCTGAAGTATACCTACATGATAATGTCAAAGTCAAAGGACATCACATACGTGTTTAACCTTCTTGGGACTCACACAGCAATGAAGTAGGGATCCATTCACTTGCTTCCTATTTGCAGTTCTTTCGCACATGTGGTATGAATCACATGCTACAGTGTTACTCTTACACTATAAGAGCGTACGTCGTTTTGATTCTCATCATTAACACCGTACAGACATGAGTTTAGATGCTCCCAGTATCTAAACCCAAATTCTTCTACTCCATTTATCTATCATGACGTCAATGTTGAAGAATTTGTTATCTGGTAACAGGCATCATGGAAGTGGGTATCCATGATTCGATCCACATTTATATTATGTCTTATTGGATCTCATCTCGATATACTACACTCTTATCGAGGTGACATAATTTGTGTTTCTTCTCTACCATATCAGCATTCCTGCTGCTTTATTGGTGAACACAACTGTCTCATCTTTGCATACTCTTCCTGAGTATCAAAGGCGGTTGCTCGTGTGAGAGAGCCAACCTTACCTGCCTGTACGACATACTAGACATTGTATACCTTTATATAGACACATAAAATTTTATGAAGAAACATTTTCATTAATCATAAACATATTACATAGTGTCTGCAAGTTTACATTTTATGCATCCCAATAGCCTTCACATGTTTGTCATACATTTCCTTGGCTATGGGTTTGGTTAGGGGGTCTGCGACCATACTCTTGGTCGAAATATGTTGTACAGTAACAACTTTCTGTGCTACATAATCTCTCACAAAATTATACTTTATATCTATATGTTTGGTCTTGCTATGGTATTTGGGATCTTTCATATAGGCTATGGCCGCGGTATTGTCACAATACACTAACACCGGATTTGTGCTTTCATTTCCAAATCCAAGATGTTCAATGAATCTCTTCAGCCATATAGCCTCTTGCATTGCTGAAGTGCATGCCACGAATTCAGCTTCCATAGGATGTAGGGCAATGCACGTCTGCTTCTTGCTGCTCCAACATATGGCGCCATTGTTTAGCAAGAAGGTGTATCCTGAAGTCGATCTTCGTTCAACTTCATCTCCACCCAAATCAGCGTCAGAATATCCAACTAAGCATATATCGCTTCCTTGATAGCATAGTGCATAATCTGACGTGCCCTTCAAGTATCTCAAAATCCTTTTCACTGCTTTCCAATGTTGCTCACCGGGATTTGACTGGAATCTGCTAACCAGTCCAACTGCGTAACAAATATCTGGCCTTGTACACATCATTGCGTACATCAAACTTCCAACGGCACTAGCATAGGGAACCCTTTCCATTTTCTTTTTTGCTGACTCAGTTTTGGGACACATATCAAGACTTAAGGTTACACCTGAAGCTACTGGGGTATCTAAGGGATTGCAGTCTCTCATATTGAATCGCTCAAGAATTTTCTTGATGTAATTCTCTTGTGAAAGAGAGAGAATTCTTTTAGAGCGATCCCTTTGGATTTTAACTCCAAGTATATATTCTGCTTCACCTATGTCTTTCATCTCAAAATTCGATGATAACCATTCTTTAATAGCTAAGACCGACCTTAGACTATTTCCAGCTAGTAGTATGTCATCTACATATAAGGATAATATTACAAAATTACCCTCAAATCTCTTAATGTAGACGCAGTGGTCCTCTTCAATCATTTGAAAGTCATAAGAGGTTATTGCTCTATGAAATCTCAAATACCACTGTCTGGATGATTGTTTCAGTCCATAAATGGACCTTTTGAGCTTGCAAACTCTACTCTCCATTCCTTTCTTAATGAAACCTAATGGTTGTTCCATATAGATATCTTCATCCAGATCACCGTTTAGAAATGCGGTTTTTACATCCATCTGATGCAGTTCCAGATCTAAACTATTTACTATTGCCAGAATAAGTCTTATAGAATTGAAACATACAACAGGTGAAAAGGTATCCTCGTAATCTATACCTTCCTGTTGCGTGTACCCCTTTGCAACCAATCGAGCCTTGTATTTGTCAATTGATCCATCAACTTTTCTTTTAATTTTGAGAACCCATTTGTTCCCAATGGCTTTTCGCCCTTTTGGTAGATCAACTAGTTCCCAAACTTGATTCTTCTTCATCGAATCAATTTCTTCCTCCATTGCATTCTTCCATTCATCCTTAACAGGACCTGATAAGGCTACTTGCAGAGAACGAGGCTCATCATCTCCGTCTGGAGTAACAATAAGTGCCTCTCCTTCTATGGAGAAGCGTCTCCTAGGTACATTTCCCCTGTCACTCCTTCTTGTGGGAACTTCTTGTCTCTTTCGCTTCTCTTGTCTAGGCCTTTGTAAAGGCCTTTCTGAGCTCCCACTCAAGTCAATGTATTGAGATGATTGAGGATCATTAGTCTGAGTTTGTTCTGTATTGCCTTATTCTTGTGTCTCATAAAGAGATACTGTTCGATCAATATCTCCCCTGCTAGGAAATTCATTTTCTAGAAATACTGTATCTCTTGATTCAATTTCAGTCACAGTTCCATCTTCATTTTCACCTATGAAAGCATATCCTTTTGATTGCTCAGAATATCTTATAAAGATACACTTTTTTCCTCTAGGACCCAATTTCCCATACCTATGGGAATCATTATGAATGTATGCAGCAGACCCCCAGGGTCTCAAAATGTTTAAATCTGGCTTGCGTTTTGTCCATAACTCATAGGGTGTAGAAGTGACTGATTTTGAGGGCACACGGTTAAGAATGAAGGCAGCCGTTAGTAAAGTATCACCCCAATATGAAATTGGCAGATGTGCTTGAGCCATCATTGACCTAACCATGTCTAGAAGGGTTCTATTTCTTCTTTCAGCAACTCCGTTTTGTTGTGGAGTGCCAGGGATGGTTAGTTGCCTAATTATTCCTTTTTCTTCACAGAGCTCCTTAAACTGATCAGATAAGTATTCACGACCCCGATCAGTGCGCAAAGCTTTAATTTTACAATCCGTTTGATTCTCTACTTCATTCATGTACCGTCTAAAGCATTCAAGAGCTTCAAACTTGTGTGAGATCAAATAGATGTGACCATATCGTGAATAGTCATCAATGAAGGTAATGAAATACCAGGCTCGGTGTCTCGCCCTCACACTCATTGGACCACATATATCAGAATGGATTAATTGTAACGGAATCTCAGCTCTAGTTCCCTTACCGAAAGGTTTCCTAGTTGCCTTACCAGCTAGACAATTCTCACATAAGGACATTTCCATATTCGAAATTTCACCCAGCAAACCTTCTCTAGCTAGTTTAATCATTCTATTTTGATTAATGTGTCCTAGTCTAGAGTGCCAAATATTCATATCAACAGTAATATTGGAGGAAATAACGAAACAGTCATGCATATTAAAATTACCAACAATATCCATAACAAAGAACCTTTTAGAAAGGAAAGCTAAACCATAAAAGGCCTTATTGCTAAAAATGTCTGCAACTTTGCCATGAAAGTTTACATCAAACCCATAATCTAATAAACAAAGTACTGAAACTAAATTCCGTCGGATGTCAGGTGCATGAAGAACATCATGTAGGATCAAAGTCTTCCCACCACGCAAAGGTAACTTGCAGGTGCCAATTCCTTTGACTTCGATCTTTGCATTGTTGCCCACGTAAAGCCATTTTCTTAGATGCGGCAACTGACGGTATTCCACGAAGGATCCCCGATCCCTCGTCACATGGTCTGTTGAGCCTGAATCCAAAATCCAAGAAGAACAAACAGGTTCTGTTAGAAAAGAAGTACTTAAAACAAAAGAAATTTGTGAATTCACATAATCTACTAGTACCTTTTCATGGTCGTTTCACAACTCCTAATGTATGTTGGTACTGCACCTTACGGTGCCAGATGTCCCAGTTGTCGTCATTCAGTTTCTCCCCCTTATTTAGTTCAGCAATGATCCCTTTCGTGGCCATTTTTTTCAATTCTGAAGTGACGTTTTTCACATTTAGAAACGTTGTTCTTTTTAAGAGAACGTAACCAAAACGATTATGTAGCATAGCACAGTATACAACGTCTGTACTTATATCATTCTTGACCAGAAAATAAGTTCGTTACTAGATCCATAATCAGGAGAATACGTTTGTACCTCCCATCAAACAAATACCAGCAACTTATTATTTTCCAAAAAAAAATTCATATAAGTACTTTAAATAAATCATCAGCTTTTAGAAGTTTCACCTTCTAAAAGCTCCCACTCATCAGGGATACATGGTATTATAATGCACAATTAAAAATTAGCATTGTATGACAAACATAATTCATTACATAAAAATAATACCTTGTCCATACATAAAACATACAAACAATAACATTTAGAGTCATATTCTTAATACAAACATCATAAACGGAAATAATAATATAATACACCATTAAATGTCAGAACAACAATAATCAATGATGGCTTTCCTTAGTTTCCTAAAGAATCTTTTCTTTTTCTTCATGAATCTTGTTGTTTTTGTCACAGCATCAACCCAAGAAACTGTCATTGAAAATGTGCCCCTTGCCCTTACAGCTGCGCGATACTTCATCATTATGCTTACATAGAACTCTGCACTCTTTTTGTCTTTTATGCTTTCCACATAATTCACAATGATTGAGTATATGATTTTTATATTATTTATTCTAGCTGTTTTGTCCGCGTCAAGTTCAGCTATTTTATCAGCCATAGCAGCAGAATATGGTTGATCGACCTCTTCTTCCAAATTTTGAGGTTCATCAGGACAGGAGGGCACAGACTTAGGTCCAGAGTCAGAGTAGACCACTTGAGGCTCCACTGGAACAGGCTCCAGAAAACCTTCTTCAGCATCTTCCTCAAAAAATTCTTCAGGATCTTCCTTAAAAACTTCATATTCTTCAGGTTCCTCTTCGGGATCCTCTTCAGGATCATCCATATGAGCTTGATCGTCTACATACTCAATGCTCAATGACCCATACTCAAGTGTTTCAGTGTTGTTAGAAGCCTCTTGCTTCATCTTTGACCTACATAAACAAATGTAAGTCATTATCATGATTTTAGGTATTTTTAAATGTATAAAAAACACTTAAATAAGCACTAAAACCTCACAAACAGATCCTGAATTGCCCTAAAAATAGGCAAATGGCATATCAACATGAAGATCTCGAATTTAGGAATTTTTAGGAACAAACCGCGTCTCAAACGGAGTTCCCACGAGCCCCGAGAAGGAAAAAATCTTGAAAAAAAAGGATAAAACCCACTCTCGCTGAAGGCGCGTGAAGTGAACGCGCCACTCTGCTGCCCTCGGATATTCACACGCGCCGTCTGGCTGGACTCCACGCGCCGCCGGCAGTCGGTTTATGTCCGGCACGTGTCAATCGGGTCTGCCACGTGGCCACACGCGCCACGTGGCGTTTCTGTCCCTTTTTTTGTTGATGGGTCAGGTTGGGCCTTTACTCACCGACCCGATCCTTTTTTTTTTTGGTGTTTTGGGCCACTGATGGCCCAAAAGAATTTTTTTTAACTGAACCGGATCGGGCTGGGCTATACCCAATCCGGATTTTTTTTTGAGAAGGCACAAAACGGCGCCGTTTTGTATCATTGGAGGTTGTCTTCAACCTCCAGCCGGGTCGACCCGGACGCGATTTCATCCGCGGGTTGGGTCCGTCGACCCGGTACCTTCTCTCCTCCATAACTTCACCGTCCGACGTCCGTTTTACGCGTTCTTGGTGTCCATCTTCATCATTTTTTCGAGCTCTACGCAATGGGATTATTTTTAAGCCCTAAAAGCCTCGTTTTATGGTAACCCAATTCAATTCTCTTTTCGGTCTTATGCATTTTTTTTTGGATTTTACACAACCTATCGGTACTCTTGTTCTATAGCCCTAGTATATGTTTTATGATGCTTTTCAATATTCTAATACTCATAGAACCAAGACATTATCATACAACTGAAGTGTCGCCAAAAATAGATTGTACAGTAAACCACCGAAAAAAAACATAAACACATCACAGAGGGAGTTTAATCACATGAACCGAAAACCAATCTCATACAGGAAAATATACATGAACCAATCATATACTCTCAGGTATCATGAAATTAGACTACAGTACATGTATATCTTGAACATAAAATGAAAAAATTGATGGACAGTAAATATTTAAGAACACAGACGCACAGCAGAAGCATCATTCAGGACTCATAAAAAACTAAATGCTCTGATACCAATGTCGGATTTCGGGCGTACCTGAAGTGTCGTTTCGAGTTCTTCCGGTACCCACACAAGTCGAATCACCAGGATTTCGACTATAACACACAGCAAATGCATAAGAAGAGAAGAGTGGAGAAGAGAGTTCTCTGAGAATGTTTTTTCTCTGTATTTTGTCTGGTGTATGTTCTGTGTCCTTATCCACGCACACACATGTCTATTTTTCTCAAATAACTGTTCCCTCCAAAATATACGGGGAACTGCTTCCTCCAGGTTTTCAATTTTGAACCTTTGGGGAAAATTACAAATAAATACCCTATATTTGTCTGGGTACTTTATTTTGCCCCAAAGCTTAAAGCTTAATGGGTTTGGGTTTTGGGCCTAATCCACCAAGGGTGGACCAAGCCCAATTTCCAACATCTAGAATAAGCTGGTTTCGCAAATATGATCACTACTAATGGCTCCCCACCAAGCTAGCAAAACAACGATCGATCAATTTTTAACCTCAATACATAAACAATGTCCGGTTTGTACCTCTTATCAACTTATGATTGCTAACACAACTGTGGAAATAACATAATTAAAGGAAGACAATATTAAACAAATTAAATAATATAATTAAATGAACATGCTCTATGGTAATGCCAATGTAGGGATCCTACCAGGCAATGTTTTAAAAGCCGGACCAGATATTGAACCGGAGAGATCAATGGGTCATGGTTCAACCGGTTGGATCGGTCGAACCGGTGGTCAAACCGGTGGCTTAATAATTAAAACTAATTTACATATATAATAATACAAATATAAGAAATGAATATTACCTCTGATCCTTAATATAAGATATAGTTGAATTGTTTTAGAAAGATTAAAGAAGTTAAATTAATGAATCATAATATATATTGTGTATCATAAAATTATACATTAGTTTATAAGTCACATAAATTAGTTTGAAGGGAAAATAATAAATATAAATAATTTAAAATAATTTATTAAGCTTTTTTAATTTTTACAAAAAAAGTCAATTATGTTTTATATTTAAGACTGCAGGTAGTCTCTCATATGTGGAGATAAGAAAGGTGCTAAAGGCATTATATTTAATTTTAACATAATTTTATAAATTAACAAATAAATACAAATAAACTCACATGTAATAGCATATGTCCCAAATATCAAGCCATAGTATAATAAAATTATTCAAAGTAACCCAATAAAAAATAAAATGCCAAAATTATATTTTAAACTAGTTAATAGTAATAAAATTAAATAAAATTTAAATGGTTAAAAATTATAATCATACCATAGCATAAGTAAAAAAAAAGAGAGATGGCATTAAAAAAATTCAGCTGAAATATATATGTAAGAATAATAGAATATAAGTCTTTACTATGGCAAAAAAAAAAAAAAGGTTTGGAAAAAAAACGTTGCAACAATCTAAGGCAAAGGCACATGGTCAAGATCATATCAGGACACGTACCTCGAGGTCTAAAAAGAGAGAAATTCAAAACACACACTGTCATAAAAAAGCTTATGTACTTCGTACATATTATAATAATATTTCTCTTTCCTAAAAGCTTTTCTTCCTCGTCTGTAACTCCGGTGACCGCTGCTTCTTCTTTCATCTGCTTCATTAAGCTCAAGCCAGACGGTTAATGAAAGGCCGTTCCGGCGTCCGGATTAACTCTGGTTTCCGGGCTAAAGACGGCTTTATGCCGGCTCAAAACGGCTAAACGAGAAAGATGATTTTCATGTCTGACTCGAGCCACCTATTTCTCCGAGCAGCGGCCGGACCGGCTGGACCGTCCGGTCCGGTCCGGTTTAAAAAACATTGCTACCAGGTCACTAAATAAACCATCAATTTTTTTGCCACCCAAGGTGATCTCTTCTAGGAATAATGGACCCACGAACACCAATTACGCACCACCCGGAAGGGCCATTTTATGAATCAAACTATACAACAGAGGCTAATGATATTAGCAATTCTTATAGTCTACTAGACTCCACCCAAATTCAAGTCAGACACATGAACATGAATGAATCAAATTAATGGTGCAAGCATGATGATAGCAAGTCTAACTCATTTAATAAATTGATAGCATCGATTTCATTTCATGCACAAAGCTCAAGATTAGTGATTGTGCATAATGATAGTCAATTTTGATGTTCCATGAACATAATTTAGCAATATTGACAATGAATTGTGATAATGAATGAATAAGGATCCACGTTTGATACCGAATAAGTAAGGGTCTAAGTTTAATACTGAATTGAAACTCAGGAACTCTCTTAGACACTGAATGAGCAAGGTTGTGCATTTTTTTGTAACAAACACACAAACCCTTCCCTAAACCCTGTTTCTGGTTTGTACCCCATCAGCTTATATTTGTTGACACGTTTGTGGAAATAACATAATTAGAGGAAGAAAATATCAAACAAATTAAATAATAGAATTAAAGGAACATACCATGTGGTAACACCAATATAGAGACCCCTTACCAAGTCACTCAAAAAATTATCAATTTTTCTACCACCAGGGTGATCTCTTCCAGGAACGATAGATCTACTAATACCAATTATGTACTGCACAAAAGGACCATTTTTTGAATCAATCTATACAATAGAGGCTAGTAATATTAACAATTCTTATAATCCATTAGACTCCACTCAAATTCAAGTCAAGCACATGAACATGAATGAATCAAATTAATGGTGCAAGCATGATGACAGAAAGCTTAATTCACTTAAAAATTGACAGCATGGATTTCATTTCATGCACAAAGTTCAATATTAGTGATTGTGCACAATGATCGTGAATTCTGACATTCCATATATAGAATTAAGCAACAGTGATAGTGAATTATTATTGAAGTACTTGTTCAATGGAAAGGGTTATTAGAAGAAGAAGTCTCTTGGATGCTACTCCTTCTTTCAATACAATTCTATCAAGAATTTACATAATTGCATCAGTGATATCAGAGACCTTCATCCTTTGCCACATGCTTTTCTAGCTGTTGTATGGTTTAAACAAGATTGCAAGAAAGATCAAGAATGGCCGAAGAACGATTCCAAGCTACTGAGCAATGAATGCAAACCATGGACAACACCTTGTAAGGGCGGTTAATAGGGTTTAATACGAGATTGGCAAATTTACAGCAAGAAATGCGTGCAGCCGGCCATAATGGCCCAAGAAACTATGAGCACCATCAAGAAAGGCATCAAGAACATAGGCTAGGTTATCCTCCTTACCGAAAGCCAACATAATTCACCAAGATGGAGTTTCCTATATACAATAGCGATGATATACTAACTTGGCTCCTCAAGTGTGAACGTTTCTTCGAGTTGGATGACACACTAAAAGATAGCAAGGTAGAAATGGCCTCACTTAATCTTGATGATAAGACATTCTAGTGGCATCGTGCTCTTAAAAGAAGGTTGAGGAACCGACTGCCTTCTTGGGATGAATATGCTGTGATCTTGCAAGATAATTTGGCCCAGCCTTTCAAAATCCCATGAGTGAACTGACTTACCTACGTAGACCGGAATACTGGCAGAATATAATGTGACATTTGATCTTATCACTGCTAAATTAGATTTGGCTGAAGACTATCTTGTAGGTGAATATATGTTGGCCCTCAAAACAAAATTTTCAGGTCCGGTACAGATATTTAATCTTAGAATATTGATAGAGGCTCAAAAATTAGCGAAAATGCAAGAAATAATTTGGGAGGATATAAGTGCCAAGATTGTAGCAGAAAAATCCGGGCGGCCTATCTCGGTAGCAACCCCAGGATCATCATCAAAATGTTCTACAACCCTCCCTCCTTCTTCCACATATCACACAAATCTATTAACAAATAAGCCTCCTTAACACGATAAAAATTCTAGTAATACTTCCAAGATCCCATCTTTAATGCCAAGAAAGACCTACAAAGCCCTTACCCCTGAAGAAGAACTAGAACGTAGAACTAAAAATTTGTATTTCTACTGTCATGCTCCTTTTTCCCATGACCATAGGTGTCCCCAAAGGTAAAAACTACAGCTACATGATATTGGGCAAGATCTAGATATAGAAGACAACACTGAGGACACCCTTGAGGTTTAATATGTAGAGGAGGAATACCTAGTATTTCTTTACATGCTATTGAAGGTGTCGATAGTGCAACCTCTATGAGAATTCAGGATCAAGTAGGCAAGCGTACTATACAGGTTCATTACTGAAGTACTTGTTCAATGGAAAGGGTTATTAGAAGAAGAAACCTCTTGGATGCCACTCCTTCGTTTCCAAGAGAAATTTCCTAATTTTCAAGCTACACATCCTTGAGGGCAATGATGTTAAAAAGGGTGTTGATATATAATTGTAATATAGTTGTAATTAGAATCCCTAACTCCCCTATTCCCAATTATTAGGGTTAGTTAGTTTAGGAGAGATCAATGTTTAGTTGAGAGTGGTGTAGCTACTTTAGAGTAGCATTAGCTAAAAGCAACATTAGTTGAGCTCCTTAGCTAATTAGGGATTTAATTAGGATTGGTAGTTAATTACATATTTGCCATTAATGAATAAGTCAACAGCACTCATGCACCTCATTAAATGGATAAGGCGGCATTAAGCTGTCTATATAAAGCCTAAAGCATCTCATTATAACTCAGTTGTTGTTTTGCTAAAGTGAATGAACGCATATTCAGCAACTCTTGTGTTTCTCTCTCGCTCGGGTTTCTCCTCTCTCTTTTTGTCTAAGATTCTCTCTTCTCTCTTCTACTCCTTCTTTCAATACAATTTGTCGAGAATTTACATAATTGCTTCTGATGCCGAATGAGCAAGGGTCCAAGTCTAATATTGAATTGAAACTCTTTTTGACACCATATCAAGAACTCTTTTGGACACAGAATGGGTAAGGTTGTGCATTTTTTTGTAACAACCACACAAACCCTTCTCTAAACCATAAACTAGGGGTGTTCATGGGATCCCGGTCCCGGTGGTCCCGTCTCGGTCCCGATAGCAGCGGGATCAAAAATTCCCGGCCAATCCGGGACCGGGAGTAAAAATCCCGGGACCGGGACGGGATCCGAGCAGGGCTTCGGGAATCCCAGTCCCGGTCCCGGGTTAATATTTATTTTTTTTAATCATTTTCCCCCTTTCCTAAAACACTAATCCCTCATTCCTCCTTCGGTCCTTCCCTGTTCCCTATTCCCTGTTCCCTCAAACTCAATCCCTCGGCCTCTCCTCTCTCGCGCCTTGCGATCTGTCATCTGAGGATTTGACTCTCTCACTCTCTGCCTCGTCTCCTCTCCTCTCCGGCCTCCGCAACCGCGACTCCACCTCTCTCAATCAGTCAATCTCAAGTCTCATGCCTGCGACTCCGCCTCGTCTCGTCTCCTTTCGGCCGACGCTCACTCCCAGCCTCGTCTCGTCTCCTTTCGGCCGTCGCTCACTCCCAGCCTCATCGTCGCCTTTCCAGTTCCAGCCGGCAGCCGCGGCGTCGTTCTCCCGTCGCTGCTCGTCTCATTCAGGTGAGTTGATTTACAACTCTTTCTTTGCTTTCCTTCTTTAATCGATTAATCTTGGTAAATGGTAATCAAATGAAGCATCTTAACTCTGTTCCCTCTAAATCATCTGCTGGTTTTCGTTGTAAGCCATAAGAAAATACAATGTTAGGTTAGTTCACTCAAAAGTTCTTTCCTTTCTTAGCTCTCCTTCGTTACCTATCCATTAGTCGTTAGCTTTTCCTCTGAGTGAGTACAGATAGTGAGTTGTGCATGTATTATTTGTTGCTTCCTTGCTATACTCGTTACAAAAATCCTATTTTGTGGCAGCTCTCGAGTCTGATCTCAGGTGAGACTTGGTGAAGCTGGGAATAGATACTATTAGATTATTTCTTCCATTTGCATGTTCGTAATAAAAAATGACTGTGGTTCAACCCTGTGTTAATCTATTTATAGTCTGAAATCTGAGGCATTCCTTAATCCTAATGGCTTGCTTTTAAGGCAGGGAGAACTATCTTGATGGATTTTTTTTCCAACAATCTTGATGGATTACTAACTACATTTACAAAAGCTTTTGCCACAATAAACTATAATAACGCTTCTATCTATGTATGTTTGTACAAAATAACAATAAATACTTTTCACACAAAAACAATAATTGCTAACATTAGAACCTGAAGCATAACAATACTTGCATTTGCACCGCTTGGTAGACTATGCTTATCACTTTCATAAAACTCTTTTACTGTATAATATATATAGTAATTTGAAAGCTTATTATGCCTTATGGATTGCTGTGTAGCTGCTGTTTTTAGTGTTTCATTTAGAAAGATAAATTTTTTTCACTTTCATGATCCACTTAGAATGCTGTATAGCTGCTGTTTTTGGCAGTTTTTAGTGCATTGGATTGGGTATATGTTTGGATGCAGTCACTTAGAATGTTGCTCTTTAATGCTTACTAATAGATGGTGAAAAGATCTAGAAACTTGGCCAATACTACTACAAGTACAAGTGCCAATGAAGAAACTGTTGGACAAAGTGAACCAACAGTCCAAGCAACTCCAAGTACAGTCGAACAAGAAGCTAGGGAAGCAAATGAAAATGTTGAAGCTGAAGATGATTTAGAGGGAGATGAAAGACCAGGGAAAAAGAAAAAATCAAGTGTTTGGGACCATTATGGGAAGGTACAAATCAACCCAACTACTGGAAAGCACACAGCCAAGTGTAATTATTGCCCAAAAGAAATTCTTTGCCATCATAAACAAGGGACTTTTGGATTGCGGAGACATTTACAGACATGTCCTAAAAATCCAAACAAAGCAAACAAGAAGAACCAATCTTTGTTTACGACTCAGATAGGGTCCTCTAATACTGTGACTTCTCATGTATTCAGTCAAGAGAGATGCAGAAGAGGTGTTGCAAAGTACATTATATTGGAGGAGAGGCCTTTTCGAACTGTGGAATCTGTTGGTTTTAGAGCGATGATGAGTGATGTAGAACCCCGCTTTAAGGTCCCCTCACGATCAACGATTACTAGAGATTGCTACAAGTTGTATCTTGAAGAGGCGGTGAAATTGAAAAAGCACTTTGAGACTACAAAAGTTCGAGTATCCTTTACTACGGATACTTGGACTTCAAATCAGAATGCAAATTATATGTGCCTGACTGCACATTGGATTGACGAGAGTTGGACATACCAAAAGCGAATATTGAATTTCTGTGTGGTTGAAAACCACAAGGGTGAAACAATTGCAGATGAAATTGAGAAATGCCTATTGTCTTGGGGGATTGATAAGGTATTTACTTTCACTGTTGATAATGCTTCTTCCAACGATAGTGCATTGTCAAGGTTGAAGTCCGTTTTCAAACATTGGAATGGTGGTTTAGTATGTGACGGGGACTTCATGCACTTGAGGTGTTGTGCACACATTTTAAATTTGATTATTTGTGATGGTGTAAAGGATATGCATGAGTCAGTTGAAGCCATTCAGAATGCTATTAAATATGTAAGATCTTCTCCTTCAAGGTTTTGAAAGTTCAAGTCGCTTGTGAAAAAGATGAAAGTTGAGTCGAAGGGTTTACTAAGCTTGGATTGTCCAACTAGGTGGAATTCCACTTACATTATGTTGGAGAGTGCCATTCAATTCAGTAGCGTGTTTGAAAGGATGGCCTCAGACGATGACTACAAGAAACACTTCTCTGATAAAGGTTTAGTTGGTCCTCCTACGGATGAGTCATTCCAACAAGCTAGCGAGTTTACTAAATTTTTGAAATTGTTCTACAATGTCACTCTGAAACTTTCTGGATCACTTTTTGTGACCTCACATTTGGCCTTCCGACAAGTATCAAATCTTGCTTCTATTCTCAATAAAGCTTCAACCAATCATGGTTCTTCTTTGTATGCCATGGCTAACAGTATGAAGGCCAAATATGATAAGTATTAGGATCGGTTTAAAAACTTCAATCCTTTGTTGGTGATTGCAGTGGTGCTTGACCCCAGGTATAAAATGAAGTTTTTGAGGTGTGCTTTTGATGCTATGTATCCTGATGATCCTGATAGTCGTGTAGACATGATACAAAAAGTCTCAAATGTCCTCTATCGTTTATTTGATCATTATTCAAGTCATCTTGGCACATCTGGGATTGTTATTGAGAGTCAAAGTCAGGCACAAGAAGGAACTGATAGTAGTTGCAGCGCTGTAACAAGTGCTAAAAAAGATACTTTTGATATTGATACGGAAGAGAGTGAAGCAGAGAGAAGATTTAGGGCCGATAATCAGAATGAGGGTCAGAGTTGTAACTATGCGGAGTTGGACAAGTATCTTCAATCTGACTTAGTTGAAGGTCGTGATCCTGATTTTCTTATTTTGAATTGGTGGAAAATATATGGAAGTAAGTACAAAGTCCTGTCCATGATGGCACGTGATGTGTTGGCTGTGCCTGTTTCAACCGTTTCTTCAGAATCGGCTTTCACCACAGGGGGCCGTGTTATTGATTCATACAGAAGTTCATTATCACCCAAGATGGTTGAAGCACTCATTTGTGCACAAAATTGGCTCTCTCCATCCACATTACTCCCAACCGGACTTGAATCACTTGAGACTGATAACTTCAATGACACTGAGGAAGTATTAGTTGCTCTAATCGGTAATATCGTAATCTTTGTCTAATTTAATTCACTTTTTTTATTTAAGTTCTTAATAATATTTTAACTTCACCAATTTTTTCTTTTCACTTTTGCAGCTGAAGAGCAACGTCCAAATCCATAAATAGGTCTTTGTTGTTTGTTCATTGAATCATTGCTGTTTTGATTAAATTTGTGGGACTGAAACTTTGTTTGCTCTTGTAATCTGAATTTAATGTTGTTGTAATGTGTTTTTGCTCAACCAACTCTTGCTATTTAAACATGTGTTTGATTAAATCATGTGTTTGCTCATGTTTTTGCCCTCCGAACCACCATCTTGATTTCCTTGAATTTGAAGCTGCTCAAGATCTGGAGGATATAGACATGTTTTGAGGTGCAATATCATAAAATGAATTAGAGATCTTGCACATGGGCTCCTCTCGTCCTGATGTTTTCAATAAAGGTCATAGAACTAGACCCTTCCTACTTTAAATGTTTGTAGTTCTAAAGGAATCGAAATAATGATAAGCATGTTCTTATTTCTGCTTTGACATTACTATCTCTACCTTTATATTTTGGGGTTAACTATAGTGTCAAAAAATGAATTATACGTTAAGGGAGCTATTAAGGATTCATGGGGATGCTATTTGACCAGTCAAATCCTAAACTGTCTAACTCTTCTGTATGATCTTTTGTCATGTAACACTGCTATCTGATTCTTAAGTGACATTTATTGCCATTTTTAATTGATTGTATGCTCTGTTTCTACCGTTGCCTTGTGAGAATAATCATTATTAAAACAAGTTCTGGATCCCTTCTCTTATTGCTTTGGCATTTCTCATTTTCTTAGTTCATTTCTGCATGCAACGTGTGAAATTGATTGCTTTCTATTCAATTTCAAAGACACTCCATGTTAAAGCTTCTTTGACTGACTTTGAGTAAGGTTGATGATTTACAGGTTAGTTGAAACATATCTATTCTCCTTTGTTGTTGGAAGAGCATTTGTAACAGATATAGAGAGGTTAAAAGCCAGCAGAAAAACAAGATCTCTGGATGTAGCTCAAGTTTTTGAGTTTTTTCTGAAGTCACAAAGGTTTGTCTAAGATGCTTCTTCTTTGATCTTGCTATTGCTTTGCTGGTTATCTGTTTTATTTTTTAACTGTGATACACTCTGTGCAGTATGGGATCACTCCTGGATCAAATTTGTTAACTGCGGTGGAGATCCTTGTATCTGGGGTATACTTTCAAAGTCTTTTGTGCTAAGTTGCTATATGTCATTGATTTCTGTTTTGTGTTGATGGAAATCTAACTTATATAATAACGGCAATTTAATGAGGTTTCCCTTACTTCATACATTGGTTTTTTCTTTCTTTCTTTATCTTTTTCTTCTTTATTTAAAAAAACTATAAATTATGCCTTGCAAGTAACGTGTTAGTGGCACAACTGACTTTTTCTTCCATCCGGCTCACGGGCTCAGCTTAAAATTCCTTTTTTTGAAACCGAGAATTCCTGGTCCCGGGACCGGGAATGGTTTCCCATTCCCGGCCACCCCCGGGACGGGACCCGGGATTGGGTGATCCCGGTCCCGTCCCGGGATTTGAACACCCTTACCATAAACCTTGAACCCAGCTTTTGGTTTGTACCCCTTATTAGCTTATAATTACTAACACATATGTGGAAATAATATAATTCGAGGAAGAAAATATTAAACAAATTATATAATAGAATTAAAGGAACATAGGTAACGACAATGCAAGGAACCTTATTAGGTCACTCAAAAAATCATCAATTTTCCTGCTATCCAAGGAGATCTCTTTCAGGAAAGATGGATCCACTAGTACCAATTGCATACCACGCAGAAGAGCTGTTTTATGAATCAAACTATACAATAGAGGCTAGTGAATTGTCAATTCTCACCCTGCTAAAGGAGGAGAGCAAATGACGCCTTATAAGGGTTTGGATACCTCACTTGATGCATTTTAAAACTATGATATTGAATAAACAAGGGTCCACGTCTGATACCGAATAAGCAAGAATCAATGTCTGATACCGAATAAGCAAGGGTCCAAATATGATACTAAATTGAATCACTCTTGGGCATCATATCAAGAAACTACTTATTAATCATTAGTAGTAGAAAAGAACAGGTTGAAGGGCATGTTGAAGGAGTTCATAGATCTTCCCTTACATTTGTGCGCCAATAAGAATACATACGAATATGGTGATAGGTATAGAAGCAAGATAACAAGAAGACGAGGAGCAAAAAGATGAAGACATGCAAATGTGGGTTATTTATGGTTGTTCTTGAATAAAAAGTTCTTTTATTTGATGGGCTTCCATGTTTGATTCATTGATCAAGAGGCGCCAATACAGATGGGAGGGCTCAATTTTCATGTAAAGAGATTGCAAGTCTAGGCCTCTCATATTCCCTTTAATATATATTTCTTCCAATCCTTAATATAAAGACATATTTACTTAATTTGATTAGATTAAAGAAGTTAGTTAATGTGACATGTATTTTAATTTTTAAAACACTCTAATTATCTTCCTTAATTTTCTCATTTCCTCTTTTCTTTGATTATTGTTGAGGCTTGAGGGAGCATCAATTAGGATAAACTAAGAAAAATGTTGACAAATATTAAAAATATGTCTTATATTTAGAATTAAAATCAACTTCACAAAGTGCTTGTAAATGGTTAGATACAACTGGAGCCAAGTCATTTATTTAAGAATACTCTAGGTAAGATGGTTTTTACTGTGAATGGTTTAAGATGAATATTTTAAGAAAATGAATACATGTTTAAATGTTGAACTAATGTAACTATTTATGTATAAAAAAACTAATGTAACTTAAACTAATTTATAAAATTAAAAAAAATAGTTACATTAGTTAAAGGGAAAATCCCTAATCAGTACATTAAAATAAAAAAATCTGGATCAGTCATGCGTCAGTATGGATGAACAGTGCGGGCACGCCAAAAGACGATTTTGCCCTTCAACCCTCATTCTCACCACTTCAAATATAACAACACACGGTTCTTAATTAACAACTCCGGATTCTTGATTAACAATTCCATATTCTTGTTTCACAACTTCCTCATTTAAGTTTCAAGGCCAATAACAACACCTCTTTGTTTTATTAACAACACGCCCTCTTTATTAACAACTCCGTATTCTTTATTAACAACTCCATTTCATTTTTTTACTTTCATAATAACAATACTGGTGTTGTTATTAACAATATCATATTCTACATTAACAACTTCCATTTCTTGTTTCATAACTTCGTAATTAAGTTCCAGGGCCAATAACAACACATCTTTCTTTATTTACAACACTGTATTTTACATTAACAACACTATATTTTTGAGATGCGAATATGTGGAAGAATAAAGTGGAGTTGTTAATCAAGAATTCAGAGGTTCTAATAACAAGACCGGTGTTGTTATTGTGAAAGTAAAAAGATGAAACTGGAGTTGTTAATCAAGAATACGGAGTTGTTAATCAAGAATCCGGAGTTGTTAATTAAGAACCGCGTGTTGTTATTTTTGAAGTGGCGAGAATGAGGGCTGAAGAGCAAAATCGTCTTTTTGGCGTCGTCCACACTGTTCATCCGTACTGACACGTGACTGATATGAATTTTTTTTATTTCAATGTACTGATTAAGGATTTCTCTATTTCAAGGATATTTTATAAGGATTTTCCCTTAGTTAAACTTAAACATCTATTCATTTTCTTAAAATACTCATTTTTAACCACGGGCAATAAAAACCATCTTATCCAGAATACTCTCAAATAAATGACTTGATTAGAATATTTTTATTTTTTCTATTTCTTCTTTGACCGGATGAGATGAGATTAATATACCCACGTTATTTTAGGCCGCAAGACATTTACACGTGTACCTAATATAACTCAACGGAGTATTAAATTATGCTCTTCACAAAAATTAAAATACCTTTATTATGCTTTCTATGGTAATAGTTTTTCTTTTTCTTTTTTTATTGAGTATGAAAGTCCTGCATTGGAGGAAAAAAAAAAGAGTATGAAAGTCCTGGAATGGAGGACAAGGTCATTAAATAGTAACAATCCATATTGTTTTTCAAAATAATAATTTTCATCATATAAAATTGTATAATTTCAAAATATTAAGCAATTGAGTAATAAATATAATAATCTAAATACGTGTATTTCATATTATTGAAAATATGAAATATGCCTTTTTTTATGTTGTAATAGAAAACACATTAATTAATTCATTTGTAATTTATATTAATAAATCTATACTCAGGAGTCACTGTCAGGAGCGAGTGACCACTTTCCATTTTTTATGTGCAGGGATAGTTAGGTCGTTTCTTGCCCGATATCAGTGGAGTTTATTAGTTTAATTCAGCTGGCTCTTGTCTCACTTTATTACCAAAGAAAAAAATAATTGATCTTATATAATGCAAGAAAAAAGAAAAAAGAAAGAAAAAAAAAGGAGAAAAGAAAACAACGAAACACAACTGAGGTAGAAACAAAACAAAAAAAATAATAAAGAGTTAATATAACTTCTGGTCCTCCTCATCCAATTTTAATTTTGGTCCCTCAAGTTTAATATCGGTGATTTTGATTCCTGAAGTTTGACCATTGATCTTTCAAATTTGAAATCGGTGGTTTTGGTCCCTCAAATTTAAAAAAAACTTAATTTTTTTTTTAGTTTGGTTCGGTTTTTCACTAAATCCTTTTTAAATTTGAGAGATCAACAGCTAAAAACGGATTAAACTTGAGGGATCAAAACCATCGATTTCAAACTTAAAAAACAAAAAGTCAAATTTAAAAGATAAAAATCATCAATTTTAAATTTAAAAAATTAAAATTAAAATTGCCATAAAAGCTACAATGACTCAAAAAAGAATTAACAAACTACGAAAAAATCATAAAAAACGAGAAGCACAAGCTCTTGCTGCCTCGCTGCCATAAGAACAAGGCGAACGAAGCTTGCTCTTCTTGCTAACTCAGCTATTTGTGCTAAGCTCTCATCTCGCTCTCTTTCTGACATCTCTAACTATCTTCCATGGCGATATCCCCGCACCTTTGCAGTCTCTGCACTACTCGCACGGACCTCGCCTTGCCGTTGCCGGAGAACTTCTCTAGGACGGCTTCTTTCCGATGCTGGAAGCCTCTCTCCGTTAGATGCTCTGCTGATTCTTCATCTTCTTCCGCTGATGTGGAGTCTGATTTTGATGCTAAGGTTTTCCGGAAGAATCTAACAAGGAGTAAGAACTATAATCGGAAAGGGTTTGGGCACAAGGAAGCGACCCTAGAACTTATGAATCGCGAATACACCAGTACGTTCACTTCGCAGTTAACTGGGGAAAGTGTCTGTTTTTATTTGCAGAGCTAATTTTCCCTTAGAAATTTGTAGCTATACTCCCTGTATTTCCAATTTTATTGGATGTCCCCAAGGGGACTTAGAATTTTGTGATTCAGTTGCTCAGTTGACTTGTTTTCTTCAATTTCATGAGAAATTTGAAATCGAGATAAAAATTCTTGGTAATCCGTGCTTAATACGGCCCGGGAGTATGCGGTCGCTAGCCAATTACTTATCCTTACTCAACTCCAGCTTTAATAAAATATTTCACCCCTAAGTTAGTTCCTTGATGCTTGCAGCGTTGACTTCTTTTTCATGTGTTGTTTTCTTGTAATTTTGCATGTTTTTGTGTTGGGATTTCAGGTGACATCATTAAGACCTTGAAGGAAAATGAATATGAGTATACATGGGGTAACGTCACAGTAGCGCTGGCTAAAGCTTTTGGCTTCTGCTGGGGAGTTGAACGGGCTGTTCAAATTGCTTATGAGGCTAGACAACAGTTTCCTTCCGAGACAATCTGGCTTACCAACGAAATCATCCACAACCCAACTGTTAATAAGGTCTAACACATTTTGTCACTATCAATAGTCTTGAATCTTGTTTGTACCTTGGTTCTTATTAATGGCCATGTATGGGTAATTAGTAACAGGCAGTAACAATCATTTATTAGCTATGTTGTCAATATGTGGGGAATTCGGCAACTGATTTATCTTGAAGCTTAGACATAGCTTTTCTAATCGAAATGTATGATCCTGTTTTGAGGGGCTGTGCTATTTAACCCACTTTTCTGACTATTCAGTTCGTGAGGTTGTTATGTTGTCTCCTTTTGGTAGATTTTCTATGTCATTGTCTGATTTTCTTTACATGCTATCCTTTCACATATTACTCTTTTTTCATTCACCAATTCCAGTCAGTTACATGATTAGTGAACCTGAAGAATTGTTAATGCAGCGATTAGAAGAGATGAAAGTGCAGAATATTCCTTTGAAGGAGGGAAATAAACAATTTGATGTTGTCAACAAGGGTGATGTTGTGGTTTTGCCTGCTTTTGGAGCTGCAGTGGATGAGATGTTGACTTTGAGCGAGAAAAATGTACAAATTGTTGATACAACATGCCCATGGGTTGTAAAGGTATTCATTTACAGAGGTGGCTTTCTTTCGCACCGCCGCTTGTTGTCTGTGACTTGAATTCATATAGCATTCATTTTTCATCCCATATGCTGACATGATTTCTTCAATGAATTGCTTGAAGGTCTGGAATACGGTTGAAAAGCACAAGAAAGGAGAGTACACATCAGTCATACATGGTAAATATGCTCATGAGGAAACTATAGCAACTGCATCATTTGCTGGGAAGTATATTATTGTGAAGAATATGGCTGAGGTTTGTCCTATGTTGCAGCTATAACTCAGATTTTCTTTTGGGTTAAGTGGAAGAAAGTTCATTCTCTTATGGCACTATATATTCTGCATTGTTGTTAATTTTCTTTGTTTTTCCTTGTTACTTGCTTTCTTGTTAACTTGATACAGGCTGAATATGTTTGTGACTATATTCTTGGTGGTGGACTTAATGGATCCAGTTCAACGAAAGATGCATTTTTAGAGGTAAACTTTTCTCTCACATGATTTATAGTGCTTTTGAAATTAACTCTCCAGCCTTCATTGTGATCATTATTGGCCTTTTTTGGCAGAAATTTAAATTTGCTGTTTCTGAGGGGTTTGAGCCAGATGTTGATTTGGTTAAAGTGGGCATTGCAAACCAAACAACAATGCTCAAAGGAGAGACTGAAGAGATTGGTTTGTTACTGTTGCACAATCTCAATTCATCTCTTTGGAGAAAAGAATTATGATTTGATATTTATAGATCTTCTCGTTTTACAGGTAAACTATTAGAAAGGACTATGATGCGGAAATATGGTGTGGAAAACGTCAATGAACACTTCGTAAGCTTCAACACCATTTGTGATGCTACTCAGGTAGTTTCTCTTCTGCAGTCATAGATATTCCAACTTATTATTATTATTATTATTTGCAAATATGGCAAGTTCTTTTCTCCCCTCTAATAGTGAGGGTGGGTTTTTTGTTTTTTGGGATGATTTTTCATATTTCAGTTCTGTAGAATCTTAAGCTTCCCCTGGTTTTGCTTTCTCTTCATCTTTTCCCTTGTCTTATAAATTACATTGTGTCTCTTGTCTAATCACCTCATAAAACTAAATCTTTTATCCATTTTCAGGAGAGACAAGATGCTATGTACAAGCTGGTGGAGAAAGATTTGGATCTTATGCTAGTAGTTGGTGGGTGGAACTCAAGCAATACATCACACCTGCAAGAGATAGCGGAGGACTGTGGGATTCCTTCTTACTGGATTGACAGTGAGCAAAGAATTGGTCCAGGAAACAGAATAGCATACAAATTGAAGGTGAGCTTGAACATAGTGGTATATACCTCGTCAACTATTATTAGCTCTGTTCTCTAGTAATTGGTATCCTTTTTGGGTTTACCAGCACGGTGAGCTGGTGGAGAAAGAAAACTTTCTACCGGAGGGTCCGATAACTATCGGCATAACTTCTGGTGCATCCACACCTGACAAGGTAATTTCTATTGCCTATGAAATGATAAAACTAGACAAAATAGAATACAAAATAGAGAGGGAAAAAAGAAGTAATTTTGAATATGAGAACGACTCATTTTCCTACTATTATAATGTGAAATTAAAAGAATCAGAACTGTTAAGTAAATAGATTTTGTACGGAGACACCAAATGGGGCAGTCAAAACTTGCATTCTTGGCCAGTGCACTATGGCGCAGATAGCAGGGCTTGAGGCCTAAGTGCCTCACTATCCGGGTTCGATCCCAGTCAGCACCCCGTGGGTGCCTAATCAGAAAAAAAATATCCATATTTAAAAAAAAAAAAAAACTTGCATTCTTGTTCTTTTCGTACGGGTCAAAAATATAAAGAAGTTTTCTTATAGAGTAAATTGGTGTTCAAACAGGTCGTTGAAGACGTGCTCATCAAAGTGTTTGACTTGAAACGTGAAGAAGCATTGCAGGTCGCTTAAGCCTTAAAGTGAGTTTACATCCTAGATCGTCATTGTTTAAAGCAAGCGGGGAAAATATAGTCCCATGTTTAGAACTAGTCAATGTGAGGAGGTGAATGTTAAATATAGGGCTCTTGGAAGTTGTCAGCTCTTGTAGGACAAGTGTGTGGATGTGTATATTTTTGTAAATCTTGGCCATGTGAAATGAAGTTATTTTCATAAAAGAAAATAAATGAAATTATTTATAATTAATGGGATTGACCCCCTTTTTGAATTGGAAAGTTTAACAAGTAATGGCCTAACACGGCATGGGTGCGGGTGGGGGCTCCAGCGAGGGGGATGTGAACTATTTTTTTTTTTTAATAATTAAGGGTGTGAACCTTTTTATTTAATGACTAGGGGCGTTTCTGTCTTTTCTCTTGAATTTTGTCTTTTCCCTCTAATTACAAAATTGCCTTTTGGTTCATTATTTAAATTGGGTGCACCTCTATGTCTTTTTACATTTTCCAAAATCTGTTTGTGAGATTTTCCCCTTGAAAAAGTGAAATTAATAATAATACTAATAATTAATATGTAGGTAATTAATTGGGAAAATCCTTCAAAAAGAACTTTTAAATTAATAAAAGACGCAAAGGTGTTCCAAAATTCCATATCCCAGATCAGTGCGAGTGTCTGAACTGGAATATTAGAATTCGAGACAAAATGACGTACGTGACCTTGGAAGTTTTGAAATTGAAAAGCGTTGAGGGAGGCCATTATCACGCCTCCCTCAACGCTTTTCAATGGAAGAATGTGTTGGTGAACTCGAGTTATCAATGGACAACTCGAGTTCTGCATCTTATAAGCTAATCACTCGCCGGTTACCCTCTAGTGACGATATGAACTCGAGTTGTGAAAATGAAAACTCGAGTTGTGAAAGTCTAACGGGATGTTGTGAAAATGGAAGAATGTGTTGGTGAACTCGAGTTATCAATTCATAACTCGAGTTCTGCATCCTATAAGCTAATCACTCGCCGATTACCCTCCAGTGACGATATGAACTCGAGTTGTGAAAATGCAAACTCGAGTTGTGAAAGTCTAATGGGATGTCGTGAAAATGTAAGAATGTGTTGGTCAACTCGAGTTATCAATTCATAACTCGAGTTTTGCATCCTATAAGCTAATTACTCGCCGGTTACCCTCCAGTGATGATATGAACTCGAGTTGTGAATGGCAAACTTGAGTTGTGAAAGTCTGATAGGATGTTGTGAAAATGTAACGATGTGTTGGTAAAGCCTAATGTCGAGTTGGGAATCATGTCAATGATGAAGCAGATGTCGATGATAACTGTGAAGAGGATGACGAGTCGTTGGCGGTGATTGTCGGTAGCTGCGATCATTACTAAATTTTCCCAGGAAGTGATTGGGTCAAGACTCAGACAATTCGAGTGATTTTCCAAACTTATTCATTACTTCTTATGATCACTTGAGTGTTCTTAACAATCTCTTCTCTGTTTATCCCTGTTTTTTAGCTCATATACACAGGATCCTATAAAAGAAGAAGATGGCGAGTTGTTGGGGGTGATGACATCGGAGTTGTTGGCAATCGAGAAGAAGATGACGAGTGCTCAAGATTTCACTATGTTTTCTTTCTAGTTTATCTCAACTCATGGCATCGGAGTTATTGATATTGTTTAACTTTTGGTACTTCTCATTTTTTGACAACATGATTTAATATTAAATGTTGTGGACTATAGCAATCCAAGGTCACGGATCCAGGGTCGACCAGCGGCACCGATGACGACAGAGAAGATGAATGGTCCTGAATGCGTTTTAACGCCATTATCACGCCTCCCTCAACGCTTTTCAATTTCAAAACTTCCAGGGTCACGCACGTCATTTTGTCTCGAATTCTAATATTCCAGTTCATACACTCACAATGATTTGGGATATGGAATTTCGGAACACCTTTGCGTCTTTTATTAATTTAAAAGTTCTTTTTTAAGGATTTTCCCTAATTAATTCAGTTGATAATAATCAAATTCATGCTTATTTGCCCTTGGTGGTTAATTTGAATCATGCCCTTGTTGGGCTTAATTCCTTATAAATGCACAACTTTAAATGGGCTTTAAGCTAGGCTAAGTCTTTTACAATACTCTTTTTAGAAGGTTAGGTTTGTAAATTATAGCCTTCAAAAGAAATCAGGCCTAAAAGGGTTGGCCCTACAGGGCTGAGGGCTTAAGAGGGCCGGCCCTGCAGGGTCTCGGGCAGGCCCGTTAAGCCCGTTTATTTTATTTTATTTTGTTTGGAAAGGAAAACCGTGTTACCTTTTTGAATTGCCTTATTAAATCTATATATCATTCTGTCCTCGTATTGTATATAGTATGATTTTTGAGTATACTGTTTTGTCTAATTGAATTATATTGTGATTTTTGAGAGTGATTTTTGAGTATATTGTTCTGCCTATTTAGAATAAAATCATATTGTATACTATTCTGCTTAATAGAGTATGATTTTTGATGGAGGTTGTGATTATTTGACTACTTAAGCCTACTATTCAAAGTGAAGCACGACCAAATATTCTTGAAATTGATCATAGTGATGAAGAAGATGAAAATGCTAGTTATCATACTCATTTTGCTTAGAGGTTAGAGTGTTTAGCTTCTTGCCTTCTTATGTTTTAGCCTTTGTGTGAGTTATTTATAGACCTGATTTTACCTTTGATTATCCATTAGTAACTGTGTTTGTTTTGTTGTATGAGATGTGTTGTTTAAACCTTAATATTGACAACATTTATGTGCTAAATTAGAACTTTAATCGTTGTTATTTACTAATCATATCTCTTTAGTGAAAAAAAACACAGGGAAAATAGTTAAACATAGTGAAAAGGACTTTCCGACCCTGCCCGCAAGGCCTAGCCCACATGCTCTTGGGCCGGGCCTTGAAAAACTGTAATTTTTCTAACCCCGGCCCTTTTAGGCCCTGGTTTGTCAAAGGCCGACCCTAGTTCCCAACTCTAACTCTCTTCGCTTGTGTGTTTAATGTAAAATTTATTTTGGGAGTATATTTTGATCATAAATAGAGATGTTCAAGACTTTCCTATCCCAAACCCGTGCAAATGGATAGGAAAGTTTTAGGACGGGACAAATTCTAATCCCCTTCCGGTGCATGTGTGTGTGTGTGTTTTCTTTAAATATTTTAATTTATTTTTAAACCCCCATTTACTATATATGTTAAATATATTTTATCAAATTCCTAATAATTGTTTTTTTGGATAAAGCCAAATCCCTAATAAACTTCAAGTGTGTGTGTGTGTGTGTGTGTGTTTGTGCACATATTTTAAATATATTTTACCAAATCCCTAATAAACTTTAAATATGAAGAAGATAGGGCCCTCACTCCCCAAATGGATTTTCGCTGCCTCTCCTTCCTCATTGCTCACCCTTCCATTCTCATATTGATCATTCTCGCTCATTTGACGTCGACCGGCCCTCGCCTATCGCTCTCAGACTTTAGAGAATAAAGATTGGAGACCCAGACTCTACTCACGCACGCTCTCAGCCCTCGGCCTTTTGCTTGCCCTGTAATCAATCTCTCTACCTTCAGGTTCATCTAATCCCCCATAGGCGTTAGATTTTGGGACTTTCATTCTCTTTGATTTCTGGTGTTTATGGCTTAGATTTAGGAGATTTTTTTTTTGTAAAAAAAACCAATATTTTTTAGGGAAAATCACTGTCAGGTCTCAAAGAAGCAAAATATTGTCAGAAAAATCCCTAGAAAAACTGAAATATCTGAAAAGTCCCTAGGGACTTTTCAGATATTATTTTCAAAAGTCAAATGACACACATGCCCCTATTCTATCATCTCTCTATCTCATTTGTTCTGCGTTTTCACTCTTGGATGTGATCTTTTTTATTCAGATCCTTGCGTTCTCTCTCTGTAGAAATGGTGGTGATGGTGAAGACTAAAGCTTTGAGGTGGTGAAAGATTTATGGGATGGGATGTAAGATAGAAGAAAGAAGATGGAAGGAAGGTGGTGAGATTTTTTTTATCTCAAGCTTCTGCCATTTTTAAAGAAGGAAGGGATGAAGGTGATGATGATGATGAATAGTTCAACTCATCCCCCTTTTCCAACCTCATTGTGCTGTGAAAACGCTGATATAAAAGAAAAATAAATTGTTGTTAATTCGCACAGTAGTAGCTGTTAATACGGAAAATGATGTTGGGTGCCATGGTGCTCTGTTTTTGGGAAAGGAAACAGAGGAAGTGGTGTGTTTGAAATGGTTGGGTGCTATGAAAACACTGATATGGAAGAAAAATAAGTTGTTGTTAATTCGCACAGTAGTAGTTGTTAATATAACAATAGTAGTTGTTAATACAGAAAATGACGTTGGGTGCCATGGTGCTCTATTTTTGGGAAAGGAAACAGAGGAACTGGTGTGTTTGAAGTGGTTGGGAGCTATGAAAACGCTGATATGGAAGAAAAATAAGTTGTTGTTAATTCGCACAGTAGTAGTTGTTAATATAACAGTAATAGTTGTTAATACGGAAAATGATGTTGGGTGCCATGGTGCTCCGTTTTTGGGAAAGGAAATAGAGGAAGTGGTGTGTTTAAAGTGGTTGGGAGCCATGAAAACGCTGATATGGAAGAAAAATAAGTTGTTGTTAATTCACACAGTAGTAGTTGTTAATATAACAGTAGTAGTTGTTAATAAGGAAACAGAGGAAGTGATGTGTTTAACAAGTTGTAAAACGTTTATTAACACCATGTTGAATGTGTTTGACAATCGGCCACATGTTTTTGATTGGAACGAAGTTTTGTAATGTTACGTATGGAAAATGTTGTGTTTACAATGCTGAAAGCATTTATTAACAACCTGATGAGTTTGTTTTACAACTTCAAGGTGTGGCGATTTGCTTTTGCTTCGCCACAGCGAAACAAAAGCAAAATGACATAAAAAATGGCCTATTCTGACCTCGTTCGTTGTTGGTACGCCCCAGCAAACTAGCAGCGATAACACCTGATTTCCGTTTTACAACGCTTGAAGCGCTGATTTACAACATGTAAAGCGTTCATTAACAACCTATTGAGTTCAATTAACAACCTCCCTCTCGTTTCGCTCTGACAACGTTCTCTGATGTTAAGTGTTGCCAATTGAGTTGTTTACAACCCGTCAAGCGTTCATTAACAACCTTTTGAGTTCAATTAACAACCTCCCTCTCCTTTCGCTCTGACAACGTTCTCTGACGTTAAGTATTGCCAAATGAGCTATTTACAACCCTTAAAGCGTTTATTAACAACCTTTTGAGTTCAATTAACAACCTCCCCCTCGTTTCGCTCTGACAACGTTTTCTGACGTTAAGTGTTGCCAAATGAGCTATTTACAACCCTTAAAGCGTTCATTAACAACCTTTTGAGTTCAATTCACAACTTCCCCCTCGATTCGCTCTGACAACGTTCTCTGACGTTAAGTGTTGCCAATTGAGCTGTTTACAACCCGTAAAGCGTTCATTAACAACCTTTTGAGTTCAATTCACAACCTCCCCCTCCTTTCTCTCTAACAACATTTTCTGACGTTAAGTGTTGCTAATTGAGCTGTTTACAACCCGTAAAGCGTTCATTAACAACCTTTTGAGTTTAATTCACAACCTCCCCCTCGTTTCGCTCTGACAACGTTCTTTGACGTTAAGTATTGCCAATTGAGCTGTTTACAACTCGTAAAGCGTTCATTAACAACCTTTTGAGTTCAATTAACAACCTCCACCTCCTTTCTCTCTGACAACGTTCTCTGACGTTAAGTGTTGCCAATTGAATTGTTTACAACCCGTAAAGCGTTCATTAACAACCTTTTGAGTTCAATTAACAACCTCCCCCTTGTTTCGCTTTGACAACGTTCTCTGACGTTAAGTGTTGTCAAATGAGCTATTTACAACCCTTAAAGCGTTCATTAACAATCTTTTGAGTTCAATTCACAACCTCCACCCATCGTTTTTCTCTGACACTACGTTTTCTCACCTTAACTGTTACCAGTTGAGCTATTTACAACCTGTAAAGTGTTCATTAACAACCCTTTCAGTTCCTTTCACAACCTCATCGCGTGACTGCAGCAGTACTTTTGATTAGGCCACTCACAACAGCTGAATTGTAGCATATTTTATCAAGTGGTTGACAAGTCATTAGCCTATTGTATGAAGTACGTTAGACACATGCACAAGTGAATGGTAAGTCTCCCATGACTTTATAAAGTGCACACCTCACCACTGTCACCTAAGAAACCCATGATTTTGACTACTTATAATGCCTATTTTATTTCAATTCCTGCTGCAAAATTTGACAGCAACTGATGCAAATTTTCACAACTCCTAATGTATGTTTTCACAACATAATGAGTTTTTTTCACAACTAATGCAAATTTAAACAACTAATGCAACCTCATTTTCCAACTTTCTCTGTTTTGTTTCCCAATAACAGAGCATTATGACACCCAAACCCATTTGCTGTATTAACAACTACTTCAGTTATATTAACAACACCAACTGCATGAATTAACAACAATTAAATTTCTTCCCATATCACAATTTTCACAGCACTCCACCAACCTGAAAATCAGCCATTCCCACTTTAAAGGTATCATTTCCTCTGTAACCTCCCCAAAAAACAGAGCACTATGACATTAACACTACCCAACCTCATTCAAACCCCAACTACAATGGTCAAGCTCATATCTTTACCTAAATCATGCCATTACTCATCTACCTCCTACCACTTTGTCCACTATTGGCCCCAAGCACCAACCTTTCACCATCATTCAATTTCACTTTATCCAAATATCACACAGAACCAAAAACAAAATATTCAGTTTGGTGTTCTACCTCTGTACCAGTATGTGGAGCTTGCAAATTCGATCCTTTACCAA
This sequence comes from Inga laurina, assembly GCA_963855925.1. Lineage (NCBI taxonomy): Eukaryota > Viridiplantae > Streptophyta > Magnoliopsida > Fabales > Fabaceae > Inga > Inga laurina. The sequence goes on from OY979702.1 coordinate 57,324,936, forward strand.
GAACTTCAACATTACACTTGATCCCTTCAATGTTGGAGTTCAAACCAGTCCCTTTCGCGTCGTTTCTGTGTCTCCGAAAAAAAAGTTGTGCCTCCCCTCCTCTTTCTGAAGCTTCCACTTTTACATTAACAAGAGGGGCATGTGTGTCATTTTACATTGGAAAATAATATCAGAAAAGTCCCTAGGGACTTTTCAGATATTTCAGTTTTTCCAGGGACTTTTCTGACAATATTTTGCTTCTTTGGGACCTGAGAGTGATTTTCCCTATTTTTTATTCTTCCCCAACAGTAAACAATCAAGTAAAAGAGACGGAAAGAATTAAGAAAAGATGAATAGATGTTGTAGAAAAGACAAGTCAAATTAACTAACTTTCTCATTTTAATCAAATTATATAAACAAGTCTTATATATATTTAGAAACTGATGTTAATATTTACACTTATACCCCAGATTAAGATTCTTAGCATTATAGATGACACACGGTCACTTTTGCATCTTAACCTACACACGGGACATAGTTATAGGAGTGTTAAATTAGGGGGTGATTGACCCACTTTTAAAACAAAACACCAGACTAAAAGATGGGAGAAGCTTGTCTCCATTGACCTCCCTCTCCATTTACTCTTCATTTACTATCTCTATCATTATATCAACTTTTAATGGTTAAAACTTAATGATAGATTTTTATTACATTTATAGCGTTAAGATGCAAATCTACCAATGAAATATTGTCCGAGAAGCTTCCACTACAAATATCTTTTAAAAGAGGCAAAAATACCAATGAAGTTTTAAAAAGGGGCATCCACCACAATTTCCGTTAAATCCGTACTAATGCAGTTGATTTTTGTAATGGACACTCCTCAGACAATACTTCATTGATAGATTTGCACCTTAACCCTAAAATAAAAATAGGCTGTGGTTTATATATATATATATATATATATATATATATAAGATACACTTTAGATTTGTCCCATCATTTAATGTTTTTCTTTAATTTTACCCTAACTAATTATATGTTTCTCTCTTATCTTTTCTCCATTCATTTTGTCTCCATTTTTTTGTGACTCATCCTTTCTCTCCTACTTATCCTCCAACTCATTCTCTTCATAAATAAGGGTGTTTTAGAAAAGCAAGTTGCAAGTTTTACCTATTTATTATTTTTAACCAATTTTTTTAAATTGCGTAAGTTTGTTATTTGGAGCCTATATTTTGAATCGGAGGTAGAATTTTATGGTGCTTAGAATTACTTTAAGAACAATTTACTCAAAAAATAATTTTAATGTGTTGAGTGCTACTAAAAAAATAATTTACAGGAAGAATTACATGGCTGAAGATATTACTTTAAGAACAATTTACTCCAAAAATCATTTTAATATCTTTTTTCCCAGAAGATATTAATAACTTATTTTTCCCCAGAAGATATTAGTATCTTAACTGACCTTTATCTTTGATTCCAAAATATATAGACATATCTTAATATAAAATCACTTAAGAATCAAGATACTCCACATCTTGGATTGCAACACTTAATTAAGGTCCGGCTTTATTTAGATATTAATACACACAAATATATAATATAATAATAGATAGACTAAAGCAGATGCAAAGAATTTTGAGGTGCTACCATATTAGAGGTATGTGAAGACCACTAATTATGAAGTTCTATACACTTCTGCTTACCCTGCTTACCCTCTCTAAGTAGCAATAGGAAATTAATAATTAGTTTCCTAAGTACAATGGTTTATTTTTCAATTAACCAACTTATAATTAATGCTGATTTATTTTTTATTTGATATTATTTTTTATTTTTTAATCAAATGGTCCTACCCGCTAAAGGTGGGCATAAACCTAAGGTCTAACATGTCCGTACTGGCTTTGTTTAGATATTAATACACACAAATATATAATATAATACTGCTAATAGATATATTAAGAAGACGCAAAGAATTTTGAGGGCCTCCTCTCATCCCACACATCTACTTGGAATTTCTTCTCCATGTAAAGACGACTTCCTTCTGCATCTCCTTCTCACAGTATTGTTCTTTTTCATAATATTGTGGTTTTATCTCATATATTCTTTCTCTTGATGTTGTATATATGGGTATTTCTTGAGCATCTGTGCTTTGAATAACCTAGTCGACATTCATATAGATTCTTTAATAACCCTAACAGTATGCGTCTATAATATATATATATATATATATATAACTATTCTGTTTTTAGCCTCCACAACCGTATGCCCCCGGATCTAAATCTCTACTACCGCTATTTGATTAAGTTAAGATAAGATTTGACCCGTTAGTTTTTTCATTCAGCCCTAACTGTACGCTATCCCATGCATTCCTTTTCTGATACCTTATTATTTTTCTTTTAATAATTTATTATTTCTTATTTGTTGAACCAACGGCTTAGATCATTGTAGTTGGTAGTAGAGACGCAACACAGCTTTGTAGGCATTCATGAGGTCCCTATGCCCTTTCTTGTAAGCTTGGTTGAGACTGTACGTTAAGGAGAAGTTAAACTTGTAGAAGTAAATAAATTTCAGATTATTGAAGTTATGCCTTCGACTGTCTTCACAAGTAGGGAAGATACTACTTTATTTTTTTTGAAAAAAAAAAATTAGTTTAGGCTTTTCGAGAGTTTAGATAATAAAACAGATGATCAACCATGAACATAGTGCGATTATTTGGTAAATTCTTTAGGTTGTATACCAAATTATGAAATTTATTTGATTAGCGCCCTTTATGTAATAAATATTTTTCTTCATGTATAGATCAAACTGAGTTTTCATACCTACAATCACAATGGAAGCAAAAGGCAAAGATTTATTGAGCGATTTACCGGATGAGATTCTTCACCACATCCTGTCTTTCCTCGGAGACAACCCCATAGTAAGACTTCAAGCCTTGTCTAGAAGGTTCCAGGGCCTCACCAGCCCTTCTCTCCGCTTACGTCATCATCCTCCTGGTTCCTTTTTGTGGCGCTATTCTTCTCGCCACTGCTCATGCAGGTCTGTCTCGAATTTCATGAACTCTATTCTCCAACATCGTCCTCGTGCTTTGAAAATAAACAAACTTTCTTTCTCATCATTCTGCAAGAAAACCAGACACCGTAAGCTTCACACGCATTGGATCCAAAATTTGCATGAGGCTTTCCTTGTGGATGAACTCTATGTTGAATACCAACTACCTTGCGTTTTCAAAATCCTCCCCAGACTTGAGTCCTTGAAAGTTCTGAAACTAGATATGCTTCGTCGCTTCTCAGTGAAGCTTCCTAAGATGAAACTTGCTTCTCTTGAGACCCTTTTTATGAAACGTATTATAACGAGTGGGTTTCTCAGAGTTTCCCATCCTTAAAACATTTATCCCTCATTAATGTCTTCGTGAAGACGAAGGATGTCATGAAGACAAAACAACGAGGCCTCACAATACGAAGCTCGTGCTTGGAGGATTTAGTCATTCACCGTTGCTGCTGTTACAAGACTTTTAGGGTTATCACTGAGAACCTACGAGCCTTGAGTTACGCTACATGTGTACCTTATTATTGCTACCATAGGGTTGCTGACTATGAGCTCTCGCTTGAGATCTCCGCGCCTCTTGTACAAAGTTTAAGCTTAGAAGGTTTTCCGGAACATCTTCGTTGTGAAGGAACCTTCAAAAATTTGAATCTCGCTGCTCTTACTGAACAGTTTAGTCTCTCTTCAACACAGCTGAATACCTACATACAATTTTGTAAAGCTTTACGCTGGGCCAGAATACTACATACAGATATGCATGTGCTTGAGGTTGGTTCATGAATTTGTTTGATCTCTATCTTAATTTTAGTTTGCACTCTCTTCTATACTATAAAAGTGAATATAAAAGAAAGATGAATAAATATTACTTCCTCTGTTTATCATCACAAGGCATTTTTAATTATTTCCCAAGTTGATTTTTTTTGAAAGATTAAGTTAAATAAATTACTTTAAAATATTTATATTTATCATTTTTTTTTCAAAATTAATTTACCTTATTTATAAATTAGTATACAATCTAATGATATATAATATACACTATAATTAAGTTATTTCTCTATAAAAATCAACCCAATCTTATATTAAGAATTGAATAAAGTACCTCATGTAGACCTCGTTTGGTTAGTTAATGCCTTAATATTTTTCTTTCGGAGTTTACCCATAAATCATCTCAAGAGAGTTCCAATAATGCATGGGAAAGAAGAGTGTTTTATATTTTCTTAATTAATGGCAGTTTAGGTAAAAAATTATGAAGATGGGATGCATTATGCCTTACAATAAGTGAACAACATTCACCTATTGAAATTTCCTGCACGTAACTTATCACTAAATGGTGCGAGACGTACCTTTCGATTATTATATTCATTTTTTTAGGACACAATATTGATTTTCCTTAATCTTTTTTCATGCACGTTTTGGATTCTGGAATATGTTAGTCACAGCAGGATCTATCATAATAACACAACATTGGAATATTTGTGGAGTTTCAACTCTGTATATACGTATATGAAAATTAAACAAAATTGTTTATTTTTTTTTCTCAAAAAAAAAAAAAATTGCTTTGCAGGGTTTATATAGATTTAGGGAGACACCCATTTCATTTGAAACATTAGGCACGTCCAAATACGGATCCCAAGAATGTGGTTGGATCATGACGATATTGAAATACATAAAAAATAGTCCCACATTGATTACACAAATATTAGAATGAAGGTATATAACCTAATGGTAGATCCCATCAAATTGACTTATCATTTTGATGGAAAGATCAACCTAATATACATACTTCATTAAAAAAATTAATAGACGATATGGGTGATATTGTAAGTAATTTCTGGGAAAGATCAGTGCCAAACTTAGAAACTCTCACACTCATGAATGCCTCGTCAATCATGTTTGAGGAGGAGGTATGTATGTATGTATATTGATTTGGTCATTATACGTTATATGCTTTTGATGTGAATCTTAATTAGTTTGAAGTTTTTTCAGGTGCATAGATTTGATTAGAATATAGTAAGAGTGTGGGGGCTAGCTGAGAGGAAGGAAATAAAGGGATTGAGGAAAGTGGAATTCATAATAAGAGAAATGGACAAGCGAATGGCCTTTCTAATAGGGGTCCTAAAGGAATGGTGCATAAATTTGGAAGAGATGATCCTCAATTACCCACCTCGTTATCACGAATCTATATCTCGTTATTTGAAGAGTTTTGATATGGCTTCTAATTATACACCCTTTTCAATTAATTTCCTTCCTGATGATTAAGATATAGCAAGATTAGATATCATTTTTTTTTTTAGATTATCAAAGTTTTTGCTTTATTATTATTTAAAATTGTGGTGAAAGACCTATGCCAGTAATTGTTTATCATCCCAACGAGTCACGGACAACACTTCCATTCGCCATTCCCTATGCAGCACTTGTTGCGCTTCCTTCCAAGATCATGCCATTCAAACTGAGTCGACTCGCTCAAGCTAATCGCTTCTGTAGATTCACAGAATAATGCAATAATATTACGGAAACCACTATCCCAAGCACGACGAAACCCCATTTCATTCATTCATTCATTCATTCATTTATAAATATAACATTTTTCATGTTTCCGTTCCCCCAATGAAATTTTTCTCTATATAGGAGGGTTCATAGAAAAACAAGGATTTTTTATTTACAATTTACTTTAAAATACTTATCGGAAAAAAGTTAAGATTACTATGAGAAAGCAAAATTACAGTCATGTTTATTTATAAAAATAAAAACGAGTGATCACAGTTAGCTAGATCCTAATTAATTAAACTATCAATTTAATGACGGTTAAGTTTTTAATCTGACAAAAATTGTTAAGAAAATGTTTTGCCAATATCCAATCAAATATTTACGAGGCTAGAAAACAGTCTCCTGCTGAGACAATCTGGCTTACCAAAGAAATCATCCACAACCCATCCGTTAATAAGGTCTAACATATTTTAACACTATTAATATTGTTGAATCTTGTGTGTACCTTGGTTCTTGGTAATGGCCATGTATGAATAATTGGCAGTAACAGGCAGTCATTTTTTTAGCTATGTTGTGATTAAATATTTGATTTATATTGAAGCTTAGCTTTTCTGTAATTGAAATGTAAGATCCTGTTTTCTAATCAAGCTTAGAATCTTAAGCTTCCTCTTGCTTTGCTTTCTCTTCATCCTTTCCCTTCTCTAATAAAATACCTTACGTCTCTAGTCTAATCAGCAAGGTGAGCTGGTGGAGAAATAGAGAATTGGGGCAATACTGTTAAGCAATGATCACACAATTACAAAAGATTTTGTACGGAAAAACCAAATGGGGCAGTCAAAACTTGCATTCTTGCTCTTTTCGTACGGGCGGAAAAGTTTATAAAATTGTGCTTATAGAGTAATCGGTTTTCAAACAGGTGGCTGGAGACGTGCTCTTCAAGGTGTTTGACTTGAAACGGGAAGAAGCATTGCAGGTCGCTTAAGCCTTAGGGTCTGTTCGGTGTGAGAGATTTGGAGAAGAAGGGAGGGGAGGAAAAAATTTTTATGAGTTAAATTTTAAAAGATTGAAGATGTGGGGTAATAAAATTTTAATAAAGAGAATATATAAGATAAAAGAGTAAAAAAAATTAATTAAAAATTTTTAACCTTACTTCTCTAATTTTTTTAAATTCAACTCAAAAAAAATTTTCCCTTCACCCACTTTCCTTCCCTTCCCCTCAAACCAAAAAAAGCTCTTAAAGTGAGTTTACATCCAAGATCGTCAGTGTTTAAAGCAAACGGGGATAACTAATTTAGTCCCATGTTTAGAACTAGTCAATGTGAGGAGGTGAATGTTAAATATAGGGCTCTTGGAAGATGTCAGCTCTTATGGGACAAGTGTGTGGGAGGTTATCTTTTGGTAAATCTTATGACCCCATGTGAAAATGAAATTATTTTCATAAGAGAAAAGAAATGAAATTATTCATAACTAATGGGAATGACCCCCTTTCCGAATTGGAAAGTTTAACAAGTAATGTTTGCTCACAAAAAACAAATAATGGCCTAACACAGCACGGGTTGGGGGTGAGGGCTCCAGCGAGGTGGATGTGAACTTTTTTTCAAAGATTAGGGGCATTTCTGTCTTTTTCCTCTAATTATGGATCATTATTGAAATTGAGTACACCGCTCTATCTTTTTACATTTTCCGAAATCTTTTTGTGGGATTTTTCCCTTGAAAAATTTAAATTAATAATAATACTAACAATTAATATGTAGATAATTAATTCAGCTGATAACAATCAAATTCATGCTAATTTGCCCTTGGAGGGCAATTTTTTTTTTTTTTTTTTGCCATGGCCTTGGAGGGCAATTTGAACCATGCCCTTGTCGGGCATTCAAGGGGCTCAATTCCTTATAAATGTATGAACTTAAATGGGCTTTAAGTTAGATTGAACCTTTCACAGTACTCTCTTCCCTTTTGTGTTTAAGATTATTCTATCCCAAACCCGTGCAAATGAATAGGAAATTTTCAGGCTGGGACAAATTTCGATCCCCTTCCAGTATATGTGTGTGTGTGTGTGTTTGTTTTTTTTTTAAATATTTTAATTTATTTTTAAACACTTATTTACTATATATATGTGTGTGTATGTGTGTATACACACTTTACCAAATCCCTAACAATTTTTTTTTTTTTTGGATAAAGCCAAATCACTAATGAACTCCAAATCTGAAGAAGATAGCCCCCCCACTCCCCAAATTTCGCTGCCTCTCCTTCCTCACTGCTCACCCTTCCATTCTCACCTTCGCCATTCTCGCTCATCTAACATCACCTATCGCTCTCAGCCTTTAGAGAATAAGATTGGAGACTCAGACTCTTCTCACGCACTCTCTCTGCCCTCAGCCTTTTGCTTCCCACTGTAATCCATCTCTCTATATTCAGGTTCGTCTAATGCCCCATACGCCTTAGATTTTGGGATATTCATTCTCTTTGATTTCTGGTGTTTATGGCTTAGATTTAGGTTTTTTTTTTATAAAAAAAAAAAATAAAAAAAATCCTATGATTTTGATTCTTCCCCGACAGTAATCAATCAGGTAAAAGAAATGAAGGAAATTAAGGAAAAATGACTAAGTGTTTTAAGAAAAACATATCAAACTAACTAATTTAACTAATTTTCTCACTCTAATCAAATTATATACATAAATCTTATATTTAGAAACCGAGTATAATATTTACACGGATACCCCGATGTCCAGCTTAACATTATAGATGACACACTAACATTATAGATGACACACGGTAACTTATGCATCAAAACCTACACATGCGACATAGTTATAGGAGTGTTAAATTAGGGGGAGATTGACCCACTTTTAAAACAAAACACCGGACTAAGATTGTACCAAACCCTCTTTTTCAAAATATAGCTTGTGGTTTTTTTTTTTTTTTTTAAGATACATTTTAGTTTTGTCCCATCATTTAATGTTTTTTTTCCTAATTTTACCCTAATTATATGTTCCTCTCATATCTTTTTGGGAAAATTTCAGTTAGGCTATGTAGCAAATTATTTTTAGTCAACCCCCAAACTTTCCAAAATTTCACAGCACCCCCATGGTTAAAATGAAATTAATTTTGGTGAGTGAAAAGATAATGATACCCTTATTTTATTTGTATTGTAAATATCCATATTTATCTTATGAATTTTTATATTTTTCTTGCAAATGGCTAAAATGTTTTTAATTCTCTAGGTTCTTTTGAATCCCTTTATTTGCCTTATAAATATCTTTATTTGTCTTGCAAATTTTCATATTTGTCTTGTAAATAGCCAGAATATTTTTAATTTCCTAGGTTCTTTTGAATCCCTATATTTATCTTGTAAATACCTTTATTTGTCTTGTAAATACCCTAATTTATCTTGTAAATGTTCTTCTGAAAAAAAAAATAAAAGAAGGGTATCATTATCTGTTCACTCATAAAAATTAATTTCATTTTAACCATAGGGGTGTAGTGAAGTTTCAGAAAGTTTTGAGGGTTGACTGAAAATAATTTGCTATAGAAGGGCCTAACTAAAATTTTCCCTATCTTTTTCCACTCATGCTCTTTCAATTTTTCTTTGACTCATCCTTTCTCTTAATTAGCCTCCCACTCATCCTCTTCATAAATAGTAAAGGTGTTTTAGAAAAATAAGTTACATGTTTTACCTATTCATAAATTTTAATCAATTTTTTGAATTGTGTTAGTTATTTGGAGATTATATTTTGAACCGGAGGTATCACTCTGATCCTATTTATAAGTCTTTTTTAACCAAAAAATTTGGTTCTATTTATAAATCCATTTTCAGTATAGTAAATGAGATTGTGACAATTTTGCCTCTATTTATTGTACCAATGAAGAAATAATTTAAAAATAGATAGAAAATAAAGCGTTGAAAAGTACACATTAATAAATGAGGGCATAATTGAAAATTTACCCTATAATCATTGAGTTAGCTACCTCTTATTGATATATGAGATTTAATTAAAATGTACTTATAAATATGATCAAAGTGGTAATATTTTAGGGTACTCATTATTAATGAGAACTAGTTTTTCCATTTTAACCCTTATTAAATATATGTCATTTATTATTTCTCAACAATAAAGTTTCCCCTGTTATCATCAGTTATCTCTCATGTACTCTCATTATAAATAAGGGTATAACTGAAAAGAATAACAAAAAATTTACACATTTATTACTTTCAACTAACATTTTGAATCGCGTGATTTAAGTATTTGTTTATTATAAAAAGGATAGGAAGCAGTATATTTTTTTTAAATAAAAAATATCTATTATATATTATATACCACAATGTATCAACTATCATGATGCATCCCTTGCCAACTCAGATGCATGAATATCATAACAACAAAAATACTCTATTCGGTCCTAATTATAAAATAAAGTTGACTTTTTCTGGAGAAATCAAGGAAGCTAATTAAATTACTTTAGAGTATTTATATTTTTTATTTTTTTCTCCAAACTAATTAGTTTGACTAATAAACTAATATATAATTTAAGGATACATAATATATGATATGATTAAGTAACTTATTTAGCTTCTTTAATCTCTCCAAAAAAAAGTCAACTTTATCTTATATTTAGGATCAGAGATAGTAATAAACATAAAATTCACATATTCAAGCTAAAAATGAGGATGATAACAAAAAATCTAATGTTCTGATTCTTAAAAAGAAAGATTAGATAAAGTATAGTGCAGGGAAGTCAATAAAGATGTGGATCCTATTAGAATATACCTTATTTAGAGGTAAATATCCGTAAATATTTAATATAAGCTAGTTTAATGTAATAATTCCCTTACAAATCGGTGCATTAATTAAGCATTTAAGTTTAAATAAAGGATTATCGTTGGAGCGATGAAATCTTGAACAACAAAATCAAATTTTCAAATAGATTAAAAAAACTCATAAGAAAGCTAAAATTGTTTAAGACTTTAATATGTTAACTTCCAATCTCTCATCAATATTTTGTTGGGATAAAGGCCATTTCTGCCCCGAAAGTATTTTTGGGGTCAATTTTGCTTTGGAAGTTTCAAATTTAGAACAATTTTGCCTTTACATTAGTTAACCGTTTGTTGACCGTTAGTACGGGCAAATTTGCTCCAAATTAGAAACTTCAGGGGCAAAATTGCACCTTAACCCAATGATCGTTACTCGGACGCATCGAACACTGCTCTTCCAGCAGGTGGACCCTACCTCCAGCTGAGCCAGGGTGTGCAGGCTGTTAAATAGAAAAGAGAACTCTTGCCAAGGCCCCTGCCGACATCTCTGGACTCACTAACATTACTGTCAACTGCCATGTCCTGGTTTAGGAATTTTGACCCAATTCTCTTTCGAAGTATGCGTGCTGCACGCTATTAGATAGGCTTCCCCCGTCTCTTAGGATCAACTAACTTATGTGCAAGTATCGTTCATATGGAACATTTACTCTCTTCGGCCTTTAAAGTTCTCATTTGAATATTTGATACTACTATCAGAAGGGCTTGCCCCGACGGCCGGGTATAGGTCGTACACTTCAACGCTTGGGCGAAGCGACCATCAATGCAGATATTGGTGGTAGTAGCAAATATTCAAATGAGAACTTTGAAGGCCAAAGAGGGGAAATGTTCCATGTGAACGTTACTTGCACATGAGTTAGTCGATCCTAAGAGACTGGGGAAGCATGTACTTCGAAAAGAAATCAGGTCAAAATTCCTAAACCGGGACGTGGCAGCTAACAATAACATTAGTGAGTTTGGCGACGTCCGTAGGGGCCTCGGGATGAGTTCTCTTGTCTGTTTAACAACTTACACACCCTGGCTCAGCTTGAGGTAGGGTCCAGCTGCTGGAAGAACAGTGTTCAATTCGCCCGAGTAACGATCATTGGGTTAAGGTGCAATTTTGCCCCTGAAGTTTCTAATTTGGAGCAAATTTGCCTCTACTAACGGTCGACTAACAGTCAACCAACCCCGGCTAATGTTCAACAAACGGTCAACTAACGTAAGGACAAAATTGTTTCAAATTTGAAACTTTAGGGGCAAAATTGGCCCTAAAAATACTTCCGGGGCAGAATTGGCCCTAACGGTATACTTCCGGGGCAAAAATGGCCGTTATCCCTATTCTGTTAACAAATCTACATAAATTAAGAATTCAAAAAAAAAAATTTTGCCGGAAAAAATTTAAAAATTCAAATTTAAATAATATGAGACCGCAAAAGGGCAGTACCATCACTGTAACGTGAAGTTGATAATAATGGAAGAAGAAAGGGAGAATTGCCAAAAAATATTTTTGGGACAAATTAATTTCTGATTGCTACCAAACGTGCAAGCGATCTTTCGTTTTGTGCAAACCGTCTCCCGTGTATGCAAAAATCTTTCATATAAATATGCAAACAATCTTTTGTTGTGTGTAAAATATCTTCCATTATGTGCAATAGATCTTTCATGGTAGCATTCAGCAATTAATTTGTCAAAAATGTATTTATCAGCAATTCTCCCAACAAGAAATTCATGCAAATCTTAAACAGATTACTCCCTCCAGTCCTATATATATATATATATATATATATATATGATAAAGTTAACTTTTTTAAAGAAATTAATTAAATTACTTAAGAGCATTTATATTTTATTTTTTCCTTCAAACTAATTAATTTGACTACTAAACTGATATATAATCTAAGGATACACAACATATGATGTGATTAAATAATTTATTTAGTTTATTTAATCTCTCTAAAAAAAATCAATTGTGTCTTATATTTAAGACCCGATGGAATACAATTCAAAGATACTTGAAAATGATGAAGCTGGAATATAATGTCTAACGCCTACAATACAAATCAAAGATGCTTGAAATTAATAAAATCCCACAGACACAATAATGACAAATGATAACCATAAGATCTCCTAATCTTGGACAACGAATTTCAGCCCACCATCGATAGCATCAAGGTCCTTCTCCCTTTGGTCCGCAACTCCATCGCCCTGGTCACTTCCAGCTACCCCAGAGGAAGTTGCACCCTTTTGAGTCCATAAGAGGTTGGTCAGCATCCTACAACAAATTGCAAAATCGAAAAATATATCATATTAGTACACACAGTAAAAGATGCATCAATAGAATGAATGCAACAAAAAGAGAACAGTAAACATTTTGCAATCTATTTTGTGGTCCGTGACAACCGGCATTTTGAAGCAACGTTCCTATTTTATTTTTTTAAGATTTCTAAATATTAGTAAACATTTTGTAATCTATTTTGCGATATGTGACAACCGGCATTTTTAAAAGTTTATTTTTGTATGTTTATTATTTTAGTTGTTATGATATCCCTACATTTAGTATGGCACGAGGAGGATGAGCTAGATGACAGGAAGAGGGACTACCAACGTCCCACCTTTTATATAATAATAAATATATCAATGATCACTTTAAGAACAAATTACTCCAGAAATCATTTTAATGTGTTGAGTGCTACTAAAAAATAATTTAAGAGAAAAATTACAGCTGAACCCTTTAAAATTTTTACCTCAAGATCATTAACTTATTATATGAATTTATCCGTTTTGATTTTATGATATTTATTTGAACAACAAATATTAGGCTAAAATCCACAAAAATCACATGAACTTTGGGTTAGTTATATATAATCCCTTTGATGTTTCAAAATTTAAATTTTACCCCATTGACATTTTAATTGTTGACATTAAGCCCCTTGCCGTTAATCTTACCGTCAAGTCACTAGCAAAAATTGCCACATCATATTAGTGAGCATGATATCCTATATGGCATCTATATAAGATAATAATTTTATGACAATAACGTATATTTACTACCTAAGTGTTAAAATGCTCTTTTATGATTTTTTTTTAAAAAAAAACCCCTCTTTTACCCAAAAATAAAAAACGCATCCCCCCTCCTTAATAAATAATAATTTAATATTATAAATATTATTTTTAATATAAAATCATAAATATAATATTAATAACATATATATTATTTTTAAATAAAATAAAATAGTAATTAATATAATAATTATATAATTTTAATAAAATATATATTATTTTTAATGAAAACTTTCCGAGGAATTTGGGGTCGGAAATTCAGTCGGAATTTGCCACGGAAAAAATTCCGTCAGAAATTCCATTGTTAAATTTGCGACGAAAAATCGGGTGTTTTTTTGTAGTGTTTATGATTGCAACACTTAATGAAGGTCGGTACAGTAATACTGCCTATGACAATATGATCCAGCTTTATTTAGATATTAATAAACACAAATATATAACATAATAATAGATAGATTTAGAAGATGCAAAGAATTTTGAGGTACTACCAAAGTAGGAAACTCCTGTTTATAGAGGTACAATGCACTCCTGCTTGCCCTATAAATAATAATTAGGAAATTAATAACTAGTTTCCCAACGCACAATTATTTATTTCTCTCTTAATTAATAAATTCATAATTAATATTGATTTATTTTTTATTTGATAAGGTTCCTTATTTTTAATCAAATAATCCAACTCATTAAAGGCCGTACTGGCTTTGTTTAGATGTTAATACACACAAATATATAATATAATACTACTAAAAGATAGATTAAGAAGATGCACAGAATGTTGAGTCTCCCCTTATCCCACAGGCGTGGGTTGTCTAATTGGAATTTCTTCTCCCTGTGAAGACGACTTCCTTCTGCTTCTTCTTCTCACAGTAATGTTCTTTTTCATAATATTGTGGTTTTATCTTATTTATATTCTTTGCATTTGTGTCTTGATGTTGTTTAAATATATATTTGGGTATTTCTTGAGCATTCGTGCCGCGAATAAGATAATCTGCATTCGTATCGATCCTTTAATAACCTAACAGTATGCATCTATAATATATATATATATATATATATATATAGACTTTTATGTTTTAAGCAAGGTATTGGGTGCTGCGTGCTTCTGTCGTTAAAGCAATCAATTAATAATTAAGACAACCTACTAATGTAATATAGTTACAACCTATATCATTCTCGTAAGGAGTAATATGTGGGCTTTCTCTAGAATTGATTTTAGGTGATAAAAAATGTAATAGAATGGACCTAAACTAAATGCAAGACTCTACTACCTAAATACAGAATGCAAATGACTCTAAAACCTATATGAGAATGAAACTAACCTAAATAATGCAAATGCAATTTTTGGGAGTTTTATGAAAGAGGAATTAAAATCCTAAGCAAAAGATTAATGAAAAGAAAGACAGACAAACAAAGATTTAATTCAGTTATGATGATGAAGGGGACAACTCAGGATTCACATAGGTTTAGCTTTCTTAGCCATTCAATTTATTAAACCAAAGGGGTTGATGAAACATTGGAATTAATAAATTTAATCACCTAATTGAAATATGAGAAATTTTCAAACTCAATAATACCTAATCCACTAGAAAACTCATAATAAAAAAAGCGGTGGTTAATTAAATTCATTAAAAACCAATCACAATTGTTTAAGATAGTTTTGAAAATTATGTTCACAATTGCATAATTAAACAATTCGACAATCAGTCACCCTAATTAAACAATCAAGAGATTAAACCCAAATTGATAATTAAATTAATAATGAAAACTCAGTTAATAATCTAATTGACAATCAAAGGGTTTGCAAATAAAAATCCCAACAATCATTTAAGAACAAATCAAATCTATGATATCAATTTAATCCAAATCAATGATATATCTATAATCTAAAACTAGATTGTTCTCAATTATTACAATTCAAAATCATTTAAAACTAAATAATCTTAAGTCTTGAATAAAAAAATAAAAGGAAAGACACTCTCTTATAGTCTTCAAATACAAGTTTCTATTTCTAGACTCTAACTTCCTATATGCTCCTTCCAAATTACCTCCCAACTAACTCAAGCCTCCATGAATTTCTCCTCTTCGGAATCCTTTACGCAAACCATACACATATTTGATGAATGATGAGATTGGTGTAGAATATGGTGGCGATTTAATTATGGGTGGTGGAGTCAGCTTGTACGTAGCGCATGGAAGAGAAAGTAGGGAATGAGTGAAGTTGGTGGGGTCCGTGGGTAATTGGTGTCAAGGGGATGGGAGAATAATGGTGAAATGATTGTGTGTGGCACCTGGGATGAATATACCGAAGAGGGAATTAAAGGCGATAGTGTGAGCAAGAGAGAGAGGAGCATCAGCTTTCAACGAGAGCGTCCATCTCAACCACCCTTTTCGTCCGTATGTGTGTCTTCGCCTGTGTATGTCTGTGAGCGCCTCCCTCCTTATGTTGGCGGCTAGGTTAATTAATAGAAGAAAGAGAGAATTTTTGGGATCTAATCTTGATACTATTAAAATTCAACCATTAGATTTTATTTTAGTTTTTAAGAAAAATTCTGCACTTTAGAATCTTCTAATATGCTTTTCTTTACCCGGCAAGAATCAAATAAATTCGTGATTTATTATATATTTGAAAATATTATCCAATCACAAGATAACAATTAAAATATTATTAATTTAAGCCCAATAATTTCATAATCAATTCATATGTATATTATTTCCCTAAATTGGCTAACTATCTATATATTATCTAATAAATCCAAATTAGTCTAAAATAGTCCCCCAAAATAAATGAATAAGGTGGGATAAAATATATAAAATCTAGGATTTATCAACTCCCCCAAACTTATCATTTGCACTCTTGGGCAAAACAAATCAAGACTAAGGGAGTATAACAAGACAAAACAAAACAAAACTTCAAAAGTGAATGTTTCAATCACAAGTGAAAAGTAAACAAAAGCATTTCAACACCTCTCTTATCTAAGTGATCTTCTCATGACTCAAGAAAACAAACTTCATGGCAATTTACTTGACAAAGGGAAATCTAAGCTAGAAATCCGTCACCAAGGATATGTGTATGTCACTCATCACTCAAAAGTATATAGACTTGTGTTTACACTCAAATCCACCCTATCTAGTACTCTTTCCATAGGCTTAACAAGGATCTAAGTTCTCCACCACTAGCAAAGCAAATGCAAACATAAATCTAAAAGACTTTTATTAGGTTGTAACAGGGCTAAGGTTGAGAAAGAAAGAATATAGTGTTTGGAGAAACAAAGTTGAATTTCCCAGAAGATGAAGAGAATGATGCAATAGGATGAAACATGATGAGAGAAATCAAACCACACTTGAACTGGGTCATTACTTTTCTTTTCTCTCCTTTTTTTCTTCATTTTGTTTTTTGCAACTTACTTGGGCTATTATATATATGTTATCACTACAAAAAAAACGTGATTTAGTAGTGGTTAAAAATTGTCATTGGTAGTGGTTTTAACTGCTACAAGAAACATTAGTAGCGGTTTATAACACCGCTACTAAATCGCATGTTGCAAGCGCATTTGTAGCGGTTATAAAAAACCGCTACTTAAGCAAAATAACCGTTACTTTATTTGTAGCGGTTTAATCCCACCGCTACAACATCGCCACAAGCCGTAAGCTTTTTATGGGATATTTGTAGCGGTTATATAACCGCTACAAATATCAAAAAGAAAATTTTCAAGGCGGGAAAAGAAAAATAAAATTTTTTCTCATTTGTAGTGGTTTTAGAACCGCTACTAATTTCATCAAAATTCAAAATTCCCGCCAAAAAATTAATTTCAGTTTGAACCAGGCACATTAATTAGTAGCGGTTTAATAATCACTACAAAAATTAAGCAAATTTAAAAAAAATATAATCATTTGTTTCTGTTATTTTGATATTAAATTAAATAGTTTATTTTTTTAGTAGTTTAGCTAATTTAATTAGCTTATTATTCAATAGTTTAGCTCATTTATAAATTAAAAGGAATAATTTAATTTAGTTGGATAAGTATAAAAATTGTATTGATAATATTATTAAGGATACATATGTAATAAGAAACTATTATGTTGTCTACTACAATGTAATTGTGTATGAAAAATAGATAAAAATGAGATAAAGCTCTGAAATATATGAAAAAAGAAAATGGTGAGAATAATTTTTATGTGAAGAAAAGAAGTATTGAAATAAAAAATTAAAAAACTTGTTACCATATTTGATCGTATTGTTAAGTTCCTCAACGCATACAAAAAAAATTTATAAATGAGAGAAAATGGAAGAAGGATAAGGTAAAAAGAAATGGAGGAGTATTTGAAATGAGATGTGGTAGGGGTATTTATAGGAATCCGCGTAGCATTTGTAGTGGTTAATGTCCCCATTTTGTAGCGGTTTTTAATTAATAGCGGTTATTTTTATTTTTGTAGCGGTTCAAAAACCGCTACAAATATTATTTTATTTTTTTTAAATATTTTTTTTTTCAGTTTTTAAGACAAAAACATAATTTAAATTTGATCACTCATCCTCGCCATCCCTACAGAAATTATGTAGAAAAATTATTGTTAGTGATGTATTATTAAATTTAAAAAATTTAATTTAAATGCTGTGGACTTAAAAAAAACGCTCCGCAGTAAAGGTGAATTGTCATCGCCTTCAAGGAAGTACTTTTCAAAATCGGCTGGCAGAAATGGCTCACTCTCGTAAGCAATGTTATCGCCTTCACCCATGTCGTAAAGGTCTCGTGGCTTTAAATGAACGATTATGTGCCAATCTTTATGCCTCTCGTCCTCAACATAATAAACCTGATGTGACTCTGAAGCAACAATATACGGCTCGTCATCTTGAGAAGTACTAGTATGAATTGGCCATGAGAAATTGACTGATGTGATCTCTAAGTCGTCAGTTGTCAGTCCCCGAGAAGTAGTGGCATTTGCCCACAAACACTTGAACAGCGTCTCGGTGAAACAACCTTGATAATTAAGTTCGACCACATCAAGAAGCTTTCCATAGTAAGGGACGCCTCCGAACTACATGTTGGCGTCACTGCTGCTCACATAACTCCTTGTCCCAAATGTGTCATAAACACCCGAATTTTGAGTTTGCAATCTTTGATCCCGTGAAATCGTGCAAAACTTAAAACCATTGACATTGTATGCTGTAAACCTTTCTGCATGATCAAGAGGGCCGATTGCAAGAGCTCTGAAATCTGATGAGTGTGGGTTGTGGTCATTTAGTATTTTGCCCGCAAACCAGGTTGGGAATTCTCTGTGGACCTTTTGTCAACTTTCGAGGATGTTTGTGTACGGATCCTGAGTTGACGCTTAACATGACTTCTGAATTCCCTGCAATTAATAATGGAAAGGAAATAGTGAAATGAAAGTGAAAGAAGTTACGAAAGATATAGAATAACATGTGAGTGTATAATTCTTACTATATGAAAGATTTAACTTGAGTGCAATTAATCAAGACATGTCTATGTGCTTGTAACTTCTTAGTTGCCGTTAGTTTGAAGTTCTCAGTTCCTCCAACTGGTTTACCAACACGAGGGATAAATTCTCCTGATGTTGGCACAGGTTTAGGACAATTGTCAACACGATGTGGGCTGTTGAAAGCCGTCTCAAGGTCATCAAAGTACCTTGAACAAAAATACAGCACCTCATCCCCTATATAGCCTTCAGCTATAGAACCTTCTGATCACGCCTTATTCCTTACGTAAGATTTTAATTTCCCAAGGAACCTACGAAGTAAAGAAGAGAAAATTGATACTAAATGTTGAAAAGGACGACTAGCAAACATAAGAACTAACAATAAAATACATATTTAAAATGAGTACCTCTCAATCGGATACATCCATCGATATTGTACTGGGCCAGCGATCTTTGTTTCATGAATGAGGTGGCCTGTGAGGTGAACTATCACAGTAAAAAAGGATGGAGGAAAGATCATCTCTAAGTGACAAAGCGTAAGAATGATTTTGGATTGCAGCTAATCGAGCTCCTCAACGATCAAAACCTTAAAACACAACTTTCAAAAGAAAGAACAAAGTTCCACCAAAATGATGGAAACATCGGGAGGAAGTGCATTCTTTATATCCAGAGGCAGTAACTATTGCATAAAAACATGCGAGTCATGACTCTTCAAGCCAACAACCTTTCGAGCCTGCAAGTCAACACATCGAGAAATATTGCTTGAGTACCCATCAAGAACTTTTAATTTCTTCAACATCGCGAGGAAGACTTCCTTATTCGGTGTTATAAGGGTAAACTTTGCCAGTTGAAATTTGTCATGCTCATCTGGCTAAGCGTCTTTACAAACTCCCATGGTACGTAAATCTTTCCTCGCTTGAAGGTGATCTTTTGTCTTGCAGGATTTATTAAGCAGCGTATATAGCACATTATCGCAAACATTTCTTTCAAAGTGCATGACATCAAGACTGTGGCGAAGTAAATTAGAATATCAATATGGAAGAGTGAATAAAATACTTATCTTCTTCCACCGCAAAATCGGTCTGGGGACCTTAGGTTCCTTCCCCTTATCCTGTCTAGAAGCCATATCAACTACAAAATTTCAAAAAAAAACATTTTAGTCAATTATTATGCAAAAATATAATAAAAATAAAAATACATATAAAATATGTATTGTCTCCGTACCTCAAGTGCAAATAATGAGAAATATTGCAGCAAAAATTCTTCCACAGACGCCTGAATGCTCAAATCTAAAAGAAAACACTCAAATGAATCTCAGGAAACAAAATGACCAAATGAAAGAGTAAAAGGGGAGGTGACCTTAAATAGGGGCAGCCTTTGTAGCGGTTCCTAAAATAATCACTACATCAACCACTACAAATAATCTAGGGCGGCTAAAATTTGTAGCGGTTCTAGAATAACCGCTACAAATTACAAAAACGTTTGAAGTTCTGTAGCGGTTATGGTACAAAACCGCTACAAATTTAGAGACCTCTCAAATTTTGTAGCAATTATAAATTTATAACCACTACAAATACGCAACCTTTCGCAGTTTGTAGCCATTTAATTAATTAAACCACTACAAATAAACACTATACTGTTGGCGCGTTTTGTTCGAGCCAAGTGGCGCCAACTTTGTGGCGGTTATAATTTAGTAACCACTACAAAAGTACCGCTACAACTTTTGGTTGGAATTACTCGTCATATTTGTAGCGATTATTTACACTTAACCGCTACAAAAAACGTTACCAATCTGTCGCGCCACTTGGCGTGTAGCATGTTGCTACAAATTTATAGCAGTTGAGGCTTTAACCACTACAAATCTTAACATTTGTAGCAATTAATTGTAACCGCTACAATATCATCGCTATAAAATACCATTTTTTTGTAGTGTATTTTGACGCAAATTTGTGTATTGGTGATACAAAGGCTCAGTTACTCAAACATTTACAACTCAATAGCATCAAGATGCTACTAGCATGCTCATAGCTCTTACTGGCCGTTTGATGCAAAGATCAACATTGGTGATAAAGACCCCCAGTTACTAGGCACAGCTTAAACCAGCGGAACGGAATCTTATCGCATTTTTTTTTGTTTTTTTCTTTTTTCAAGATAACCTACCATACTTCTCACAATGACCCAATTCCTAATTCTATACATGTTTTTTCATCCAAAATAGATATAATACAATGCTCTTCAACTCCTAAGACATTCAAAAGGGTAGGATTTTTTTTGTGTTATGGGGTGAGGGAAAAAAATAAAATATTGGCTCAAAGGGGCTAAACAAAGGATATATGTATGAAAAGGGTTGGTTTTTGTTTTTGGCTTATCTGGCTAAAATGAAATGAATGTCATTATCCTTTTTATGAATACACATGCATAAAATGCGGCCTCAAATAAGATTCAAGTCAAATTCTAGATCAAGTAAAGAAATAGCGGGTACACACTGAAAAAATTGCATTAGGCTCAAAATCTCACTAGGTGTATATGATTACTAGCCTAAATTCACCTAAGTCAAATTCATTGCCACTATGTTCACCAACTCAAAACATGATTAATCACTTTTTAAATTAGGAATACATTATACTAAAGTTATTTAAAACTTGCAAATTGTTTTTTTCAAAAAATTTTCTTCCGTTTCTTGAAAAAAAGGAACAAAAACCAAAGCAAAAACAAAAATATTTTTCTTTTTCTCATTTTAAAAACAAAGAACAAAAACCAAAAGTAAGAACAAAATCCCTCCCCCATACTTAAATCTTGCATTGTCCTCAATGTAAAAGATAGATCTAACAAACAAGAACAAGCAATGCAAGTAAAAGAGTAAGGAAGGAGTACGACCGGACTATTAAAAGATTGAAGACCCAATTGAAGTAGCAAATATGACTTCTCTCCTTTGTCTAGTTGTAAGTCACATAAAAGTGTAATATCCTGGATTGTAATCAAGGATTAATAACTTCAAAGTGATGTAATTAATATTAATTAAGCACTTTTGAAGTATTTGTTGTGTAATATGATATAAAGATCATTAGTGATGGTTTAATGAGTATTGTGTTAATCTGGGGCAAAATGGTAAATTTACAGTTCGATCGGTTAGTTACTGGAGAGGAAACTCTTTGGTAATCAAGATCAATGGCTAGGATTGGAAGAGAAAAGGATGGAGTCTTGTGCATGCAAATCCATATGAATTCATGGAAGGAAGGATGGGATCTTGACAAGTGGCAAGAGGAGAACCATTGGATTAAAGTCAAAAATTCAACTCATTTCTCTTCCCTCCCACTCTCCAAAGTCGGCTGTGTGCATGGGACCAAGAGAAGGTGATCATCATCATTCTCTCTCCATTTTCTCCATTTCCGGCGAGCTAAGTTAAGGAAAGAGAAAGAGAAAAGCTTGAGATTTGGTAAGTTGATGCCTTCAAATGCTCAAGTGTCTTTTATTAATGTTGAACAAGAAGTCAAGAGCTTTATTTCCATGTTTTAAGATTTTTGATTTGTGGTGTGTGGCAAATTGAGGGAATTTGAAAGTTGAGAAATCGAAGTTCTTAATTCAGCAAGTGAAAGAGGTGAGTTGTTGATGAAGCTTGATGTAATTGTTTAGGCCATTGGTTTAGTTTTGTGAATTCTGGATTTATGCCCTGATTCCTTGAGATTTTAGAAGATATGAATTGAGTAGTATTTGGTAGTGTAATAGATGTCGAATGGTGCATAGATGTCAATGGTTTTGGTTTGGATTTGTGGAGAGGAAGTTGGTCATATGTGTCTTGGAGTGGTTTTGGTGAAGGAGAGATGAGATTCTGTTGTTTGAGTGGAAATTTGAGTGTTTTGTGATTGCTAATGGGTTCTTTGTGTTTAAACAAGTGAGAATGAGTTATGGTATGAGTTTTAGGACCATTGGTAATCAATTGGTAAATTCTGGAAAATCTTATCAGTTGCTGTGTTTCTGGGCATATGATGGGCATGCTCGAGTGAGGGAGGAGTTCACTCAAGCATGATGCGAGTTTCTTGGTTTTTTGTGAAGGTCTTCGAGCAGAAAGTGCGAGCATGCATCCTGAATTGCGAGTGAAACATGAACATGCTCGAGTGAGCATGGGCATGCTCGAGTGAGGGTGCATTTTGGTGCTGCGAGTGAGCGTCTCAGGAAATCACTCGTGGGTGGATTGCCAAGAGTGAGCGTGGCACTCGCGATTATTGAGAGGTCACTCGAGCACTAGGGCTTGTGCTCGAGTGCATTTGAGGTTTGAAGGGAAGGGTCACTCTCGGGTTGTCACTCGCTGAGTCTCACTTCCTGGTGCTCGAGTACACCTAAGGGCTCTGCTCGAGCACAGCCTCTTGTGCTCGAGTGGGAGTGTGTGATTGTGTCCAAGTTTGCTCTCGGGCAAACACTTTCTAGGGTTCACTCGCTGGTGCTCGAGTGAAATCGGGGGTCATGCTCGAGTGAGACCCTCCGTGCTCGAGTGAAGCGACTAAAATTCAGTGTTTAGTTTTCTAAAGAGGGAACTTTGGGGGTGGCTATCCCAACCCTTTAGGCATATGTTTAGGCATTTAATGGCCATCTAAAGAGTCCAAAGGAATACCAACTTAGAGTGTTATGAAATTAAGAACTAGGAAAAGGAAATTAACCTATTGTCCCTATTTTGATTATAGGATTTGACATCTGCTATCCTCGTGAGCCTACTGTGCCAGCGACCGACAGGAAAGGATCAGGTAGTGACTTTTCTTTCGTACCATATGTGATGCATTGTATGTGTGTATTTTCATTGATTTGCGATAAGTTCGTATGTTGCGACTTATGTGGATATGTGTAAGCACCGTCAGTCCAATAGTCCCTGAGTAGCTAACAACAGATCGGGTAAGGGTTGTAAGCCTTCCCGGTGGAGAAAGGGGATGAGGATGAGGTGTGATTATGTGGGCCGAAAGGCTAGTTGTGAGCCGAAAGGCTGTTTGTGAGGGCCGACGGGCCAATTGTGGAAGTCGGATAGCTATATGAGCTATAAGGCTATGTTTATGCACTGCCACGCCAACAGTCCCTGAGTAGCTAACAACGGTTCGGGTTTGGGCGGTGTGCCTTCCCGGCGGAGAAAGGGGATGAGGGTGGAGTGTGATTTGTGCTGCTGCTGCTGTATGATGATTTGCTTACATGCTATGTGTTTATATGTGGTATAAATGTTTAGTTACTACTGGGATTCTCTTGAATCTCATTCTTTCCTTTTGACTAACCTTTCAGATAGGGCGAGTGGCTCTAAGGAGAAGTGAACGACCCGGAGCGGTTAGAGCTTTATAGGGACATTTAGCGTGGGTTTGTTGGCTATTCATTTTGGATAAGGGTTTACTGTGTAACGTTGAGTTGTAAATAGTTTGAATACTTGGTTTTGTAATCCCCTAATCAGGATTTGGAACTCTATATATTTATATAGATAAACCCGGGGGTTGCCGGGGTTAAGTTATAAACTCTGATATATGTGAATGTAAGTTAACTGCGCAGGTGATTATATTCGATAGTTAAAATCGAGACCGGGATAGGAAAGAAGTTTTGAAAATTTTGTAAGTTCATACTCGTTAGTAGGTGACTTAGCAAGTTTTTAGCTATCCAACGGTCTCTAACCCTTTTTTACCATGCGTTATCGAATCTTAATTACGCTAATTAAGGCAGGGGGTTACAAAAAACACTAGTGGTGTTCGCTTTCGATCTTTAGCAAATATCTCCCTCTTTAAGATCCTCAAATAACACTTCAAATCAAGTATAGAAGTTGTCTGAATGAGAGGAAGCAATCCATGTACATGCACAAAATCATACCACCAAGCAGTACCTTGTCCCTAGGGATATACTTAATAAAAAGGGACTTATCAAGAATAAGGGAAGATCCCAAGAGAAATTTATCAACAGAAAGTATTGGAACTTCCAAATATTTTGAACATCCCACAAAATCAATATGACTCTCCTCAGTAAGAGTCAAGTTCTCTAAGGGATGAATCAAGCGATCACTCAAAATGGTTTCACCATGATTGTTCAAATCATCACTGAAGACAAATTCCACATGTGAAACATCATGATGCATTATGTTCTTACTATCTAAATGCACATCCAAATCAAGGCTCCCCCCACACTTATCCTTACTAGGATTCCAATTAACAATAGTCATGTCAAGATCATGAGTAGTATCAATAAAATCAATAGAGATATTAATCTCAATATTCAAAGCATCATCACAATTAGTGTTAAGCAAGGTATCTTTAAAATCAATAGTGTCAGGGGATTCAATAATAATCTCTTCATCAACCTCACCATCAGAATCAATAGAATTTATAGGACTAGAGGCATGAGAATAAGCATCAATGTATGAATCATAAGGTTCAACATTATTTAAATCAATGGAACTAGTCAATTCAGAATCAACGTCAGTGCATGTATATTCAGCTAATGTACCAATTATCCCATCATTGGAAGTGGTAGAAGAAAAAGGGCATAAATCATTAGAAGGCGAAAGTGTATTACCACATGGAAATTCACTCTAAACTTCTAATTCTTCATTTTGCAAATTGCTAATTGCATTTGACAAATCCTCAATTTGAGTATGTAGAGCTTGAATCTGTTGTCCATGCTGCACTTCCCCTTCTAGAAGGAGTTTCATCATAACATCCATCTTGTTTGATAATCTTGAGTCCTCATCATAAATTGGTACAGTTTGATTGACATATCCAAGACTTAAGTGATCATGCCATCCAAGATTATATGCACTTGAATATGGATCATATATCTGCTCAACATCATAGTCATAATGATAAGGCATAGAAGTGCAAGAAAAATTTCCATAAGGTAAAGCATTCCAAGCCATAATAGGATCAAGTTCAATTTTTTTTTAAAAAAAACAAAGATCAAGTCATGCAATAAACAACTACCTAAGAAATCACCTAAATACTCAAATCTAGAGACTAACCATTGCTCCCCGGCAATGGCGCCAAAATTGATGCGTGCTTCTGTCGTTAAAGCGATCAATTAATAACTAGGACAACCTACTAATGTAATATAATGGCAACCTTGGTCATTCTCCAAAAGAGCAATATGTGGGCTTTCTCTAGAATTGATTTTAGGTGATAAAAAATGTAATGGAATGGACCTAAACTAAATGCAAGACTCTACTACCTAAATGCAGAATACAAATGACTCTAAAACCTCTATGAGAATGAAACTAACCTAAATAATGCAAATGCAATTTTTGGGGGTTTTATGAAAGAGGAATTAAAATCCTAAGCAAAAGACTAATGAAAAGAAAGACAAAAAATAAAGATTTAATTCAGTTATGATGATGAATGGGACAACTCATGATTCACATGGATTTAGCTTTCTTAGCCATTCAATTTATTAGACCAAAGGGGTTGATGAAATATTGGAATTAATAAATTTAATCACATAATTGAAATATGAAAAACCCTCAAGCTCAATAACACATAATCCACTAGAAAACTCATAATGGAAAAAGCAGTGGTTAATTAAATTCATTAAAAACCAATCATAATTGTTTAAGATAGTTTTGAAAATTATGTTCACAATTGCCTAATTAAAAAATTCGACAATCAATCACCCTAATTAAACAATCAAGATATTAAACCCAAATTGACAATTAAATTAATAATGAAAAATCAGTTAATAATCTAATTGACAATCAAATGGTTTGCAAACAAAAATCCCAACAATCATTTAAAAACAAATCAAATCCAAGATATCAATTTAATCCAAATCAATGATATATCTACAATCTAAAACTAGATTGTTCTGAATTAGTATAACTCAAAATCATTTAAAACTAAATAATCATAAGTCTTGAATCAAAAAGATAAAAGGAAAGACACTCTCTTATAGTCTTCAAGTGCAAGTTTCTATTTCTAAGGTCTAGCTTCCTCTATGCTCCTCCCAAATTGCCTCCCAACTAGCTCAAGCCTCCATGAATTTCTCCTCTTCGGACTCCTTTACGCAACCCATACACATATCTGATGAATGATGAGATTGGTGTAGACTATGGTGGTGATTTAATTATGGGTGGTGGAGTCAGCTTGTACGTGGCGCATGGAAGAAAAAGTAGGGAATGAGTGAAGTTGGTGGGGTCTGTGGGTAATTGGCGTCAAGGGGATGGGAGAATAATGGGGAAATAATTATGTGTGGCAGCTGGGATGAATATACCGAAGAGGGAATTGAAGGCGATAGTGTGGGTGAGAGAGAGGAGCATCAGCTTTCAACTAGAGCGTCTGTCTCAACCACCCTTTTCGTCCATATGTGTGTCTCCGCCTGCGTATGTCTGTGAGCGCCTCCCTCCTTATGTTGGCGGCTAGGTTAATTGATGAAAGGTAGAGAGAGTTTTTGGGATCCAATCTTAAGTCCATTAAAATTCAAGAAGCCCATTAAAATTCAATCATTAGATTTTATTTTAGTTTTCAAGAAAAATTATACACCTTAGGATCTTCTAATATGCTTTTCTTTGCCCTGCAAGAATCAAGTAAATTCGTGATTTATCATATATTTGAAAATATTATCCAATCACAAGATAACAATTAAAATATTATCAATTTAAGCCCAATAATATCATAACCAATTCAGATTTATATTATTTCCCTAAATTGGCTAACTATCTATATATTATCTAATAAATCCAAATTAGTCTAAAATAGTCCCCAAAATAAATGAAAAAGGTGGGATAAAATATATAAAATCTAGGATTTATCACTGGGTCAAGGGTCAGTGGATCATATCGGAACTAACCCGGGGCTAGAGTCTAGACCGGTGAGGAAATAAAGATTTCAGGATTATTTATATAAAATTATAAATAAAATTAATAAAAAATGATTTAATTTATTTTTTTAATTAAAAAAAAGGTTGAACCGATCTGTACGGTTCAACCTACCGGACCGGTTGGCCAGTTCGTAGGCCAAACCGGCCAGCAGGTCTAGTTTTACATACCCTAGTTTTTAGCCACCACAGCTGTATACCCTCGGATCTGAATCTCTACTACCACTATTTGATTAAGTGAAGATAAGATTTGAGCCATTAGTTTTTTCATTTAGCTCTATCCCATCTTTTTTTTAAGCGAAAGGAATGCAATCACTAAAAAGTGTGTGAGATAAATGCATTCCTTTTTTAAGACGTTGTGATTTTTCTTTTAATAATTTAATCTAATATTTCTTGTTTGTTGAACCAATGGCTTAGATCTTGGTTGCTGGTAGTAGAGACGCATCACAACTTTGTAGGCATTTAGCATTCAGGTTCCTATGCCCTTTCTTATAAGCCTGGTTGAGAGTGTTGAGGAGGAAAATTCAAACTCCTAAAAGATTGGTTTTTAACCTTTAAATATCCGACTGTCAACTATTTATATATAAAAATTTTTAAACGTTAAATATTGGGCAGTATAGTTTACGGTTTTTCAAATACAACCGTTATGTATAGGGGACTATATTTAACAGTTGTAAGACAATGACTGTTAAATATAACAATTTATATTTAATGCATTAAAGCTAAGGTAAGGGAATATACAAATGATTAAGTGCCCCTTTTTCTTTTCCTAATCTTTATAAATTTAATGCTCTTTTTAGTTACATTTTTTTTTAAATTGCGAAGCAACTTCCCCTTTCTTTGATATCCAAATTTCTTCATTGTGATCATGTCTAACGTACAAAGCATCGTCTTCATTGAATTGTGTTTCAAGTAACGACCCTTGGAAAGGATCATCCTCATTGAATTCACCTCCTGCATCCTCATTTATTTTGTTTGATAACAAAATAATATATCTTTCTTTATTAGCAGAATCAGGAACATAGAACACTTGTTTAGCTTGAGAAATCACAATGAAAGACTCTTCTTTATACTCCTACTTGTTCCAATTCAACTGTATCAATCCTAAGTCATCCACTTTCAAAACATTATTATTGTCAACCCACTTGCACCCGAAAACCGGAACACGAAATCCTACATAATCTAACTCCCAATGTGCTCAACCATGTCAAAGTATGACATATTGCCATAGATATGATTCTTATTTTTTGCACTTGATACATACATGGTGTTAGCAATAACAATTACCCCCGCTATTTTGTATTTTGCTTGGGACATTCTGCTGAATGTATATCCATTGATGACGTAGCTTGAGAAAGAAAGCGCATGTCTGTTTGGACCACGTGTCAAAAACATTACTTTCTTCAGAATTGAATTATGATAAACATTGTACTTATCATCCACGTACTATTTCAACCATACTATGAATTGTTTATTATGTTCCTTAGCATACCAACTCTATACTTTGTTGGAGTTTTCCCTCTTAAGCTCATCAATATGAATACCCACATACTCGTCAATCTCTTTGAAGTTGTGAAGTTTATATAGGTGTGCTTACTACCAGTGTTGGTTTAAGATAGCGATAACTTTCTTTCCCATAAACCCTTGTCCATAAGTCCTTCCTTCATGCAGAGACACCGGAAGGCCAATATCACATGTATCTTTCAAGTAACCGATACATAATTTAGCCTTCTCTTCACAAATGGTCGGCTCTGGTTTTTCACACACCCTTTCAGCTCCATCATCTTACGCTTGACTAGATACATCCATCTCGTATAGACTAACCCACACAATTGTACCTCTTTAACCAAGTAAATAGTTAGGCTCACAATTATGTCAAAGAACGCTGGGGGAAAAATATCTCTAGCTCACACAAAATAGTCATGATTCGGGTTTGTAGCCTCAACAATATCTTGGGGTCAATCACCCTACTGCATAATGCCTTGAAGAATAAATAAAGCTTTGTGATTATAGCTATCACCTTATCAAGTAAAATACCTCATATTGCTACCGAAATAAAATTTTCTATCAATACATGGCAATCGTATGATTTTAGACCCTTCAACTTCAAAGCCTTCATTGACACAAAGTTGCTAATATCTAACGAGTAACCCTCTGGCACTTTCACAGAAGCAAGAAACTCATAAAAGCTTATTTTTTCTTGTTTAGATAGTGTGAAAGTCGTTAGGCTAAGGAATGTACGAGATCCCCTCTCCTCTGGTGCCAATACCTCCCTTATTCCTTTCTCAACCATATCTAGTCTTGCATTTATACCATCCTTCTTTTCTCAGGAATATAGAGTAACATTCCAAAAGGACTCTCACACACATTTTTCTCAATTTGCATGACATCAAGAAAATTTTTAACATTAAGGGAACTCAAATATAGCAAATCAAAGAAAATAGAACTTTTCTTCAACCGGGTTGTCCCAACATATTTCCTAAATGGCTTTTAAAATTTACATTCTATATGTTTGCGTTTTTTTAAAAGCCTCCTCACCAGTCAAAGGTTCAGATGTCATCCTTTCATTCGATTCCCGATTGAAGTATTTTCTCATATAGCGATACGGATGACCCTTTTGGAACCATCTATGATGTACCATATAGGAATTTTTCATACCATGCTTCAACCTGATCGACTGTGTACCCTCTTCACAAATCATGCATTTAAGTTAGCCTTTAATGTTGTACCATGACAAATTATCATACACAGGAAAGTCATTGATTGTGCCAAACAACATGGCCTTCATATTGAATATTTCTTTCTAGTGAGCATCATATACAGCCTCTCCTTTGTCCCACAACTTCAAGGTATACATTTATGTCATTCCGTGATTGCCTTGCCCTTGAGATTAAAATTGACAACTTCATGTACTTCCATTTCATCGAGAGTCATGGGGGGATATTATATATAAACAACATAACCAGCCATGTACTGTGGGTACTGCTCTACATCCCAAATGGGTTCATCCCATCAATGGCTATGTTAGATAGAGGTTTCTTATTGCTTCAGCAAATTCAGGATATTATAAGTCAAACTTACTCAATTTCATAGAGTCTGGAAGATGCCAAAGCATGCCGTATTGAATCCTTTCACTCGCATGCCACCTTAAATTTTTTGCATCAATTGCATTGTTATACAATTATATAAATTTAGGTATAATTGGCAAATACCATAACATCTTCTTTAGACTTTTTCTATTCTCTTGGTAGTGTAAGGCAGAACATAGAGGAAACTCAGTTAATGATTCATATTCTTTTCTGCACAACAATCGTTGGGGAAAATATGTATTTTTTCATAACTCAAGCCAGTGATACGCATAACTTGTTTTGCATCATAAATCTTGGTTAGCATATTGTTTCCCAGTGATAGCATCCTTCTCAAAAGGGCAAGAAATTCTGTAAAGCTTGAGTCACTCAACCCATATTTTGTTTTCTAGTTATACAGTTTCAACACTATAGATAATAATGTGAGCTCAATATAATTCTAATACAAAGGCCTTTTTGTATTACTCTTCGTCCTCTCAAACTTTTTTGGGTGTTCACTAAATTTTGCTTCAATTGCATCGGCCTTATCTTGAAGACGATTGGCCTCAAATATACTTGTGTCGAAGTTAGGTGATTCACACCTTTCCAAATTCAGTCAACTATAATTGCTTCCACATCCTTCTCCTCATATTTTGTCTAATAGGTATAAGTTTGATCAATTCCATACATCATTAAGTGCGATTGATAAGTTTTTGGATCAACACGCTTCACAACATCACACTTGACGCAAAGACAATAATGAAATTGTGATCGTCAATTATTACAGATCACAAACCTTATGAAATCCCCCACCTCATCCCAGTACTCCTTCGATAGATGATTGGCAGCCATCCATTTTTTATTTACAATCTCTGTCTAGAACATATACAAAAAACAATCTTTACATACTCTTCACCCAAATTAATACTAACAAATAACAACTTTAGTAACAGCAAACACTTAAAATCACTCAAAAAAACAATCTTTACATATTGTTTACTCAAATCAATACTAACAAATAACAACTTTAGTAACAACAAACACTTAAAATCACTCAAAAAACAATCTTTACATACTCTTTACCCAAATCAATGCTAACAAATAACAACTCTAGTAATAAGAAATACTTAAAATCAATGGCAAAACACATACAAAATCACTTAAAAAACAATATTTACATACTCTTTACCCAAATCAATATCCAAAAACGAGTTGACAAACCACTATAGTAGAGAAACTCAACTAAACTCACATTTAGCAAGAAGAGAAGAGCTTAAACACCTAACCCACGAACCCTAGAAGAAGAAACCAACCCAAATGCCACTACCCATGAACACACACAAAAAATTCCAGAACCCACCAAACCATAAACGGTGAACGACCAAAGAGAGCCACGACGGACGAAAAGGGAGCAAGACAACCAAGGGAGCGAGGCAGGAGAGCGAAATGGTGGTGGATGGGAATGCAGTCATTAGAGGTGTAGAAGTAAGCTCTCTATAACTTTGTAAGCTTCAAATGTCGAATTAAAATGGGTTTGAGAGGTGTTTTTTAAAAAGTATACTTAACGGTTGTTATTATAAAACCCTTAAATATATTATATATTATGTTTTTTTTTGGAAAACCGTCAAAATAAAAGATACCATTTTTTCAAAAAAAAAAATTAATATATAACGGTTGGACTATAAAACCGTTAAATATGTTCTCATATATTTAACAATTTTTAAAAATCCGTTATATATGTGATTCCCGAAACTCCACCTTTGCATATTCAATGGTTCATTAACACCCTTAAGTATAGATCGTTATATGTAGACAAATCTATTGTAGTATCTCTTCTCCAACATCATCCTCGTGCTTTGAAAATTAACAAATTTTCTCTCTCATCATTCTGCAAGAGATCCAGACACCGTAAGCTTCACACGCATTGGATCCATAATTTGCATCAGGCTTTCCTTGTGGATGAACTCTCTATTGAATACCAACTACCTTGTGTTTTCAAAATCCTCCCCAGACTTGAGTTCTTGAAAGTTTTGAAACTATAGATATGTTTGTTGCTTCTCAGTGAAGCTTCCTAAGTTGAAACTTGCTTCTCTTGAGACCTTTTGTATGAAATGTATTGTTCAAAATGATCTGATTGACGGGTGGCTTTCTCAGAGTTTCCCATCCTTGAAACGTTTATCCCTCATTAATTTCTTCATGAAGAAAAAGGATGTCATGAAGACAAAACAACGAGGCCTCACGATACGAAGCTCATGCTTGGAGTATTTAGTCATTCACCGTTGTTGTTATTACAAGACTTTTAGGGTTATCATAGAGAACCTACGAGCCTTGAGTTACGCTACATGTGTACCTGATTATTGCTACCATAGGGTTGATGACTATGAGCTCTCGCTAGAGATCTGCGCGCCTCTTGTACAAAGTTTAAGCTTAGAAGGTTTTCCGGAACATCCTCGTTGTGAAGGAACCTTCAAAAATTTGAATCTCGCCGCTCTTACATAACAGTTTAGTCTCTCTTCAACACAGCTGAATACCTACATACAATTAAGGAAAGTTTTACGCTGAGGCAGAATACTGCATACAGATGTATGTGCTTGAGGTTGTTTTACGAATTTATTTTATCTCTATTTTATTTTACACTCTCTTCTATACTATAAAAGTGAATTTAAAAGAAAGATGAATAAATATTACTTCCTCTATTTATCATCATAAGGCATTTTTAATTACTTGCCGGTTAACTTTTTTTTGAAAAAATTAAAGAAATTAAATAAATTATTTTAAAATATTTATATTTATCTTTTTTCTTAAAACAAATTTGTCTGACTTACTTATAAACAAGTATATAATCTAATAAAGCATAATATATATTATGATTAAACAATTTCTCTAAAAAAAATCAACTCGATCTTATATTAGAGATCGAATGAAGTACCTCATATGGATATAGAAAAATTGTTCTCGTTAGTTAATGCCCTATTTTTTTTTTCTTTCCGAGTTTACCCATAAATCATCTCAGAGAGATTTCCAATAATGCATGGGAAACAAGAGTGTTTTACTATTTTCTTCATGGCAGTGTAGGTAAAAAATTAATTACCTTTAACATTCCGCAGAATGCCTTATAAATTAAGACATAAAAATTATATATATATATATATATATATCCCTTGTAATAATGAAGGGAGGGAGTAATATCAACTAAACTATAAAGATGGAGTGCATTATGCCTTACAACAAGTGAGTAGTACTAACCTATTGAAATTTCGTGCACGGAACTTGTCACAATATGATATGAGATTTTTTGGCTATTACATTCATTTTTTTAAGACATCATAGTGATTTTCCTTAATATTTTTATCATGCATTTTTTGGATTCAGGAATATGTTAGTCACGTAGGATATGTATCATAATAACACAACATTGGAATATTTTGGTCTAGAACAAAATATAATAAATGAGAGATGCCATGACAGGTTTATTGGTCTCTTTTCAAAATATAATACAGGATCATGTCTTTTTTTACCATGAGATTTTGGTCTCTTTTTAAAGATTATAATTTTTTTCCTTTGCACATGCGCATTGCACGGATTCTAAACTAGTTTTATTAAAATTGCTCTTGAAGCAAAAATCAAAATATAAGAATATATATTATATCTAAATATGCAGATATACATCTTACGTTTTTCATTTCATAATAATAGCACTAAAAAATTGATATGAAATTTAAGCTGAATATGTATTTAGGATAGAAATGTATTTCAATAAAAAAAAAGGGGGGGAAATTAGATTACATCTTTTAATTTCAAAATCAAATTTTCAAATAAAAATGATATATAAATTGAATACATCTAAACATTTTATAATTTGTTTTTATATGAAGCTATCTATGCAAACATATTAGGTAAATTTCTGTTTGGAAATTCAAGGGGTAATTTGACCGAAAGAACATTTTATGTTAAATAATTAATATATAGTTGACAAAATAACAAATAGGGGTCCCATGGTCTAGCGGTTAGGACATTGGACTCTGAATCCAGTAACCCGAGTTCAAATCTCGGTGGGACCTTTTTCCTTTTTAAAATCAATGTCCCTTTTGCTAAGACTTCATTATCAGCCTTATCTTCTCCTTCTTCCAATCCAGCAGCAAACATGTAGTAGTATCGATATGTTAGTGTAATTTGAAGTGTGGTTCAATCTCCATTTCAGTTTTCAGCCTTGCGATGTTCACAAGAGATTCTCACCTTTCTGCTTCTCGCCTCCCTTCGCCAATTCAGAAATTTCCAAAGCTTTCTCACACTCCCAATTTGAATTCCATTCAATTCCCATCAAACATTTCTCCCTCCCACCATGAACTGCATCCCAATCTGGAAGAAACCCATCAGATCCATGCCCGCTTGATCAAAGCCTGTTTCAATTTCAGTGATCAAATCCCTTTTACTGCACTTCGTAGTCACTTTAGTCACTTATCGCTTTACAGTTTCCTAATAACCTCTTATATCAGGAACGGTTTCCCCATAGAAGCTGTGAAAATCTATACCCATTTGCGTAGAAATGACTCCGAAGTGGACAATTTCCTCATACCATCTGTACTCAAAGCTTGCTGGCTTATTTCTTCGATCTTACTAGGGAAAGAGATACACTGTTTTATGGTGAAAAATGGATTGCATATGGATACTTTTGTTTGTAATGCCTTAATCCAGATGTACAGCGAGTGTGGAAGCCTGAAACTTGCACGCCAGTTGTTTGATAAAATGGTGAACAGAGATGTTGTTTCTTGGAGTAATATGATTAGGAGTTACAGTCAAAGTGGGCTGTGTGATGAAGCATTGAGTCTTTTTAGAGAAATGCACGCTCAGGGAATTAAGCCTAGTGAGGCTGCCATGATAAACATGACTGATGTCTTTGCAAAATGTGCAGATTCAAAATTGGGTAAAGCCATGCATGCTTATGTGGTGAGGAATCAGAACTATGAGAAATCTAGAGTTCCTCTAACAACTGCTTTAATAGATATGTATGCTAAATGTAATACTATAGCTTATGCGAAAATGCTTTTTGATGGGTTGTATGAGGCTGGCATAGTTTCGTGGACTACTATAATTGCAGGATGCATTCACTGCAATGATTTAAATGAAGGGGTCAAACTTTTTGCCAATATGCTCAAAGAGGGAATGTTTCCAAATGAGATTACAATGCTCAGTTTTTACAAAGAATGCGGATTGATAGGTTCTCTAGGACTTTGCAAGTTGTTGCACGCATTCACTTTAAGAAACGGATTTAACATTTCCTTGGTTCTGGCTACTGGCCTGATTGATATGTACGGAAAATGTGGCGATTCCAGAAGCGCGAGATCTGTTTTTGATAGCATTACTGACAAAGATTTAACAATGTGGAGTGCTTTGATTTCAGTTTATGCGCAAACCAATTGTATAGACCAAGCTTTTGACACCTTTGTCCAGATGACTAGTTGTGGAATAAGACCAAATGAAGTGACCATGTCTAATCTCCTACTGCTATGTGCAAAAGCTGGAGCCCTTGAAATAGGCAAGTGGGTTCATGCTTACATAGACAAGCAAGAAATTAAAGTCGATATGATTCTAGAAACTTCTTTGGTGGACATGTACGCTAAATGTGGGGATATAAATGCAGCTTATCAGCTGTTTACTAAGGCTACTGACAGAGACATACTGATGTGGAACACCATGATATCAGGTTTTGCGATGCATGGTCATGGAAAGGAAGCATTAGAACTCTTGACAGAAATGGAAAGACTAGGAGTCATCCCTGATGAAACCACATTTATTGGAGTTCTTCATGCTAGTAGCCATGCTGGACTAGTGATGGAAGGGAAGAAACTCTTTCAGAAAATGGTCCGTGAATACAATTTAGTTCCAAAGGTCCAGCACTATGGCTGTATGGCAGACCTTCTTGGTCGAGCCGGATTACTTGATGAAGCTAAGGAACTAATTAGCAGCATGCCCATGAGGCCAAACATGGTTGTGTTAGGATCTCTACTTGCTGCATGTAAAGTCCACAAAAATCTCACAATTGCAGAATGGGCTGCAAAACAGTTTCTGTCATTAGAACCTGAGAAGTGTGGTTATAATGTTCTGATGTCAAACATATACGCAGCAGAAAAAAGATGGGATGATGTTGCTGGTATAAGGAGAGCTATGAAGGATGTGGGAATTAGGAAAGAACCTGGTATCACATCCATTGAAGTGAATGGCTCATTTCATGACTTTGTAATGGGAGACAAGTCACACCCAGAAGCTGAGAAAATTTATGAAATGGTTGGTGAGATGAGAGAAAAGCTAGAAGAAGCTGGTTACACACCAGATACATCTTCTGTGCTGCAGAATATTATAGATCGGGAAGAGAAAGAAACGGCATTAAGTTATCACAGTGAGAAGTTGGCCATTGCATTTGGTCTTATAAGCACAGCTCCAGGCGTTCCAATTCGAATAGTGAAGAACCTTCGAATCTGTAATGATTGTCACACTGTGACTAAGTTGTTGTCCAAGATTTATGGGAGGGTGATAGCAGTAAGGGATCGCAATCGTTTTCATCACTTCAAAGAAGGATCTTGTTCGTGTGGGGATTATTGGTAGGAACAATAAAAATGAGACAAGGCACATCAGAAATTTTCATGTGTGTCTGCAGCACAAATCGTTTGAATATATAATACACATAATGGCGCAATTGTGTAACATTAAATAGAATTTACAAGTTTATTATTATGTTTTATATAAAAAAATTATAGCTTTTAAATATTTGTTATCTGCTAATACTATTATTGATTTTATACACAATATATGATTAAAATTGTATGGAAAATGGTATATTTAATTTTTATTCTTACATTCTATTTTTTATATATCTTTACAGTTTATAAATTGTAATTGAGTCTTATCATTCAAAAATATTTATCCATTTTTTATTATTAAAATTTCGCAAGCATTTATTAAATTTTTTTTATATTATTAATTATATATTGTCTTGCAGCTATGATTAAGCTTGTTTGTGTATAATTTACTATATGAGAAAATAATAGAACTATAGGTAATAGAAGAAAATTAGCTCACACGCATGACAAAAATATTGGGAAGAATATAATAATAAGAAATGTATGTTAAAACGATTTAAACAAAAATAACATAATTACATGTTTTAAACTAAAAAATTAAATTAATATTGAATAAAATAATGGAGATAACGGTATGTTTTTTGGAAAAACAATATTTTGATCATTTTAAGTATATTTACAATTACAATATATAATGCATAATTTCAATTAGATTTCTTAAATTTATTACAAGTCAAATTAATGTTTGACTTGTAAATTAAAATTGGTAATATATATGTTTAAATTAAAATTGTCAACTTTGTCTAGCAAATCAGAAGATATAAGGATACCAGATAAATGCAGGTGTTTATGTCTCTTAAATTAGAAGACTTGTTTTGATTGAAGCAAAATTAATGGAACAACCTAAAATAATAAAGAAACTTTGGGATAATGATCATGGACCTAAGCAGACTATGGTAGGAACAAGCTCCTTCACACCCCTATCCCAAAAGCTGGTTAATGATTTCGAAGTAAAATGAATATGTATAAATATGATGGATCAAATATCACAACCTTCCATTATCATTCCATATGCCAGAATTTAACCTCAAGATGCTCCTTGGAGAACAATTAGATTCCCCTGCAGCTTAATATTAAAATCTCTATCCTCTAAAATCTAAACAAGTGAAGCAAGATAGTAAGTATAAAGAGTCAGAAACGATTTTGGTCTCCAGAGAACAAGAATTAAAACCAAAAATCACAATCAAAATCCTTAAATAAATATTTATACATCAGTACATTGTTAGCTGAAAAGAACGAGAAATTTCAGCCAACTCAACAAGCAGAATGGATAAATTAATTCAGCGTGTGATTTTATTATTTCAGAACACGAAAACCTAGTGTCTGCAGATCGAAGATATGTTAACATCAAGGAATTAAATACAGATAACAATGGTTCTAATGAATTTTACTTCAGAAAAAAACAGAAGGTGGTTCATCTTTGCTTGTATTGATTGATGTAGAACTTGGACTTCAGAATAAATCAGTGGTCTTCACTTATGAGGATGCTTTATGATTCTTTGCAGAACCACAGTCCTTGCCATTCTAATATCGCGGCTGCAAGTATCAGCCTGGACTCCCAAGTCTTCAACATTCTTCATAAACACTCCCAGCCTCTTCTTGATCTCCTCTATAGCTTCCTTCACAGCTTCTACTTCAATGGCAAACTCTGCATTCTGAATTAAGGACTTAATCTCGATCTCCAACCGATCAATCAGAAGCCGGATGTTATCCAGATCCTTTATGGCAACAAAGGTACCAGCTTGCATTGAGCTTATCAATCCCTTCTGACCTTTCAACACATCTTCATAGTTCTTCCACAGTGAGTCTACCCACTTTCCCATTGACCCGACTGGGATGGAAGAAGCAGCAGCGAGAGCAGCTGCAACAGGCGGAGCAGCAATGGCTGCTGCTACAACTGAGCAAATCAAAACAGCAGCAAATGTGGCCACAAATATTGTACCAGTGACCTTTCTCCATGTATCTACATGTCTGAGTTTCTTATCAAGCTTTTGTTTTCGGATATGCAACTTCTTAAGCATAAGTATCTGTTGCCTGTAAACAGACTGAAAGATTTGGTAGAACTCTTCGGTGAAAGGATCGCCAGCTGCCTTGAAGGTCGTTAGCTCCTGCAATGTCCTCTCATAACAGTTCCCAGGCAACTTGGTCTCCTCCTCAAACTGTTGAAGGGCAACGAGGATAAGCAACTGGCTGTCACGAGCTCTCTGGAGGCACTTCTCTAATGCAGCACAGAAATCCAAAGTTTGCAAGCTATTCTCAAAGTACTCCTCAACAAGCTCAAAGAGTTCTTGGCTGTTCCATATATCTTTCTTACAGTTCAATATCACTTTCACAACTTCCTGATTCATCTCCAAAAGGCATTCTGTGATCTGTTTAAGAGATTCAAAGGAAAGGGATCGGAGTTCGACACCAACAGCAAGAGTGTTTATAACATGATTTGTTCTAGCATGCAGGGTAGTGTCAAATGACTGCAAATCAGCATCTAGCTTGCAGACAGCTTCGTAAGAGCTCAATTCAGTTGCGTATTGCATATCAGTACCGGGATCAATACCAGCTGACAACGATTCAGGAACCTTCTTGCTGATATAGCTTCCCATTGCTTCGATAAATTCAAATCTAATTAAGGAAAGAGAAGAATCAGAATCAATTCAGATTTCAAAACCCCTTTACCAGATAAAGACCGTGAATTTCACTAAATTTTCTCTCGTCCGATTAGGAAAGCAAAAACCCAAATTCGAAGTACAACTCTCGAGAATAATAATTCCGACGAATAGCGTCTTAAACCAGCAAGCACGAGGATAAGAACACCCAATTTAAACATACCAATTAATGCTATTACGACAATCAAATAATCAAACACGGGCACAAGAAATTTCGATAATGAAATGAACCAACTGAACCAATTAGATCCAGGGAGAGATACCTTAAAAGCGCGAAACTCTTGAGAGTAATTAACAAAGAGGATAGATATTATACTCCGCGATGATGACAAAGAAAATCGTTGAAGCTGATCGATATGATTTCGGTTTCTGAAATAGGGAAAGTAATATAAAGCGAGACGAAGAGCTTGAGGTGCAAGATTAACTAACACAGAATCTTCGAGGTTAGTATATACAGAGCTGATAAGGGCCAAGAAATGTGGCGGGGTTTAGAATTGAGAGTCGCTTGCACGCTTCAGAAAACAAAACGAGGGTTTTGGGAATGAAAAGGGGGAAAACGCGGAAAGGAATGCACCTTCTCTCGCTCTCTAGAATTATCTCTCTTTTAAAAGTGTTTCAACGAGCAAAGCAACGATTTTCCCCAAAAGAAAGAAGCAAGCACACGATTGAGCTCAAGAAGCACCAGCTTCTTCAGCTCCGGACCGGAAATTACGCAGAAAAATGCATTACATTTCAATTCAGAAAGCAACACGCAGAAGATTCTGATCTAAAAGTAACCAACTTAATTAATGTGTATTATAAAAGAAATCTCGGACAAGCCAATTAAATCGGACAGGCCAATAAAGTAGATAATAACGGCATTTAACTTTAACCAACGAGTTCAATGGAAAATTCCATACAAGCCATGGCATACAGAAAACAAGAAGAAGACTCATACCTGGCTTGTGCAGCAAGGAATGAGGTGTAGGATACTGGATGATCTAATTCCAACGTGACAACCTTGAAGTTAGTAAGAAAGTGATGAGTGCGAGACAGAGAGTTCTAACATATATAGAGTGGCGTCCACTTTGGTGCGCACATTTATGGATAAGATCCGACCAAAAACTTAATGGGCACGTAGTTTTTTTTTTTTTTTTTTTAACTTTGAATGTGCAAGAAGTTCGTGGTTACAAAATGGGAAAATCTACCAAAAGGCCATTAGTGGAAAAATATTTACACTTTAGACCCGAAATAAGGAAATCATTTATGGATAAGCTCCTTAGTTCTTTTTTAAAAAAAGAAAAGAAAATACCTCTAAAAAAACAAAATGGTACATGACTCCAAATTATCCATAATACATTTGCGAATTACAAAATTTCAGGATAAATTATCGACAATGAACTTGTAAATCACAAAATTTTAATAGTAAAATCATCAACAACTTAAATTTCACATATGATGTAATTGCAATTGTAATTATAAAAACTTAGTAATAAATCATGTGCAATTTATTTATAGATTAGGGAGGTTTAAAATACTTTCATTGAAAAAGTTGGAGTTTAGCTACAAATTATGTGCTATCCACTAATAAAATATGGAAGGAAACTTACCAGTAAATCATTTAGAACTCAAATTTATTATATACTCCCTCCCATCTTTATATAAAATATATTTGAGGAGTTGATATTTGTCCTAAATATAAAACATAATTTTCATATTTGTCAATTTCTTCCTAAGTTACTCATATTTATATTCTTTCAACAATAATCAAAGAGGAGGGGAGAAAGAAAATTAAAGAAGATAACTAAGGTATTTTAGAAATTACATGTCATACTAATAAACTCAACTAACTTTTCAAATTTAATCAAATTAAATAAATATGTCTTATATTAAATATCAGAAAGAGTACAATGTAATCACATTTGTAAATTATGAAAACTTACAAACAAATCTTCTAAAACCCAAATATATCATGTTTAATTTATTATTAAAATATTATATTTTAGCAGGTATAGTGCTTATAGTTTAGAATGCTAGATATACCTAAAAAAAATACTTCAAGGTGCTAAATATGCCTAAGCCCTAATTTATAATAATTTTTTGTAATTTATGAATGCATTGTTTGTTATTATGGCTAGTATTGTTTTGCTCCGTAGATATTTTCGTCTAAACTATTTGTTTGTTCAATTAAGGGCTAAAGTATTCTCTGACTTGTTAAAGTTGGGGTACTTAAGTGCAAATATGTTTTTACAGAAGCCATCGTGGATGATTTTCCCTTACAAGCATGAAACAAAGATCAGGCCAACCACATAATTTTTTAAGAGACAAATTAATTATGAATAAAATGTTATATATAATTAATCAATTAATTATCTGTTAAGCTGGCTCATGAAATCTAGTCAAAGTGCATATGTCAAACTGTCAACTAACTTTTAAATGGGCTACAATAATTAGAAAAACAAAATACTTATCTAATCCTAAATATAGGAGAATCTAGTTTGCAATGTAAATTCAACTAAGGAAAAGGACTAAAATTTCAGGATAAATTATCGACAATGAACTTGTAAATCACAAAATTTTAATAGTAAAATCATCAACAACTTAAATTTCACATATGATGTAATTGCAATTGTAATTATAAAAATTTAGCAATAAATCATGTGCAATTTATTTATAGATTAGGGAGGTTTAAAATAATTTCATTGAAAAAGTTGGAGTTTAGCTACAAATTATGTGCTATTCACTAATAAAATATGGAAGGAAACTTACCAGTAAATCATTTAGAACTCAAATTTATTATATACTCCCTCCCATCTTTATATAAAATATATTTGAAGAGTTTATATTTGTCCTAAATATAAAACATAATTTTCATATTTGTCAATCTCTTCCTAAATTACTCGTATTTATATTCTTTCAACAATAATCAAAAAGGAGTGGAGAAAGAAAATTAAGGAAGATAACTAGGGTATTTTAGAAAATACATGTCATACTAATAAACTCAACTAACTTTTCAAATTTAATCAAATTAAATAAATATGTCTTATATTAAATATTAGAAAGAGTACAATGTAATCACATTTGTAAATTATGAAAACTTACAAACAAATCTTCTAAAACCCAAATATATCATGTTTAATTTATTATTAAAATATTATATTTTAGCAGGTATAGTGCTTATAGTTTAGAATGCTAGATATACCTAAAAATCGACGGCATCACTGGCCTATCAAGCATGGCTGTTTGACTATAGCATTATACGACAACCCTCCAAGTTGTGTTTGTTCAACACCACACTCCTGCCTAATCAGTGGGCATGCGTCCTTCAACTTAGAATTGAGGTCTCAATCTTCTTGTTCTTCATCTTTGAATACGGCATCCATGCGTCAGAAGTCAGTGATGGGTGGCCTTTCCTGTTTGTTCTCTTTGCCGATGGCGAAGCATGCTTTGTTATCGAGCTTATCTGGCAAAGGAGAAGAATTGAACACTTTAAGGCTCGGTTTTGTTTGTGTTTTGTTAATTGCTATTGTGAATTTATTATTGTCTATATTCAAGTTATCACCACTCCTATCAGGCGTAATTGACAATTTAAGTATAGGTAATGACGACTTGAGTATAATAATTA
This sequence comes from Inga laurina, assembly GCA_963855925.1. NCBI lineage: Eukaryota > Viridiplantae > Streptophyta > Magnoliopsida > Fabales > Fabaceae > Inga > Inga laurina. The sequence continues at coordinate 57,368,504 of OY979702.1, forward strand.
GCAACTACCCCATTTTGGCTTGTTTGTGGCTCGATTTTTGTTTGTGTTTTGCTAATTACTATTATGAATTTGTCATTACCTATACTCAAGTTGTCAATACTCCTATCAAGTGTCATTGACAAGTTGAATATAGACAATGACAACTTGAGTATTGCAATTAACAACAAGTTGAGTATAGACAATGATAACTTTAGAATAACAATTAATAACTTGAGTATACACATTGACAATATGAGGAGCTCAAGTTGTTAATCTCTATATGAAAATAGTTAATCGCATTATTAAAGTTGTCACTAGAACTCCAACTACCGGTGCCGGAGTTTTGACGATAGGCTGGCCAACGATTGTAATCCAACGATGTGACCTTTTCTTTTCTTTTTTTATTTAAGAAAATGAAAGGCATTATGGTAAAATCACTAACACTTTAACATTCCAATTTGATCCTATGTCACATATCTGTCATTTACAAGTGTTAACAAACTTTTTAGAGTTTTAGTAACTGAAATGATATTTATATGTCTTTTTTCCCATTCAACTCTAATAATTAATAGGAATCACTAAAACAACTAATACTACCTCTAATCCTAAATATAAGATCTATTTAACTTTTTTGGAGAGATCAAAGAAGCTAATTAACTTATTTTTGTTATAAAATAAAGGGAAAGATGAGAAGAGAAAGGAAGAATGAGTAGAAAGCAAGAAAAGGTAATTCTCATTCACTATTTAGTGTTGTATCAAATACATAATATATGTCTTCTATTTATAGGCACAACTCTCTAATATACAATTAATGTGATTCCATAATCATGGAAATTAATGGGTGAGAATAGGAAACTATGGAGAATAGGAAATAATGAAAGATATAGATATTCACAAATATTATATTCATAACACTCCTACTTGGATGTCTATGACTAAACATATGCCGCATTAAAACACTTCAACTAAGAAAAACCTAGTGAGAAACTCAGTAGAATAAAAAGAGTATACTGTTTATTGATACACTTAGTAGAGCTACCTTATTAAAAATCATGCAAGGAAAATCTAGTGGGAAAAACTGTAGACAAGGGAAAAAGAGTAGAGCATTTATCAACTCCCCCTCTTGACAACATCAATTGATATTTTTGAGCCCACAAAGTTCGATGCCATGAACAAGTTTTTCAAAGATTGTACCAGGAAGTGACTTGGCAAATAAATTTGCTAAATTTTTATTGGAACAAGTTTGTTAGATATCAATTTCACCACCCTTTTGAAGGTCACAAATGAAAAAGAATTTTGGTGAAATATACTTCGTTCTATCGCCCTTGATGTACCTTTCCTTTAGTTGGGCAATACATATAGTATTATCCTCATATAGGATTGTTGGGGCACCTTACTAAGAGAAAAACCACAAGTGGTTCTTATGTGATGTATTATTGTTTTAACCACAGATATTCTCGACTTACTTCATGCATTGCTAGAATTTCTGCATGATTAGATGATGTGGCTGATATAGTTTGTGTTCATAACTTGTGAATAAATACCCTTTTTGTGATTTACCGTCATGTGGATCAGATCAAAATCTAGTATTTGCATAACCAATCAGTTCATGCTTGGATACATTTAAGTAGAATAATCACATGTCCATAGTGCCTCTGAGGTAACGAAGAATGTGCTTCACTCCATTCCAATGTTTTCATGTTGGTGAAGAACTATATCTTGCTAATAAATTAACAGTAAATGATATATCAGGATGTATATGGTTAGCAAGATACATTAGTGCTCCAATAGCACTAAGTTATTGTACTTCTGAACTAAGTAGTTCTTTATCTCCTTTTTCGCTAATTACTTGAGGTCTGAACGGATCTTTATCCGCCTTCAAAGACCTAATAACCATTGGGGTACATAATAGATGTGACTTATCTATATAAAAATGCTCTAGAACCTTCCTTGTTGTAGTTATTGATATACAAAGATCCCGTTTTTTAGATACTCAATATGTAATCCAAGATAGAATTTTATTATTCCCAAATCCTTTATTTCAAATTATTGCTTCAAACAATTGATTTCCTTTTGAAGCTTTTCAGGAGTTTTAATGATATTAATATTATCAACAAAAACAACAATCATAGCAAACTCTCTTCCAGATCTTTTCATAAAGATGCATGTGCATATTTGATAATTTTTGTATCCTTTTTTTAATAGATATTGATTGAGACATTTATACCACATGTGTCATGATTGTTTTAGGCCATATAGAGATTTATTTAACTTAATTGAGTATTGTTCTCGAGAACTTGTAGTTAACGTTTCTGGCACCTTGAGCCCTTCAAGGACTTGTGCTTCTAACACTTTGAGTCCTTTAGAGACTTGTGCTTCTGACACCTTTTCATTTCTTTTTCATACAGAGACTCATTTGTATCCAATATATTTTACATCTTCAGGTGTAAGAACTATAGGTTTAGAAACTTTTTGTTTTAACAATGATTTTAATTTTGTATTAAAGGCATCTTTTTATAGGGGCCAATCCTTTCTTTGTTGGTACTAGCTAATGTATTTTGGCTCATGATCCTCATTATCATTCATTACATCATATGATATATTATAAGTAAAGATGTCGTCAACGTTGACTTCATTTTGGTCCCATCGAATTCCATTCATAATATAATTTATCGAGATCTCATTATTTTCACACATTCCAGATACTCTTACTCTTTAGGACTACGACATTCTTTTATGAAAATATCTCTTTTAGAGATAATAACTTTTTAGGAGATAACTCTTCTGAAATTAATAACTCTTGAGGAGATGGCTCTTCTGGAGCTAATAACTCTTCAGGAGATGCCTCTTCTTTTTATGATTATCCTTTATTTGACCATCTATATTCTTAGCTCCTTTTTTATTTTAAGGAATTTTATCTTTAGAATTAATGGGCCTTCCACACTTCAAGCATGTTTTGCAGTAGATTGTCCTTCAGGGACATCAATTCTGATAGGAGCATTAGCTGTTGGAATATATGACTTTGTCACTTTCTTTAAGTTAGTAAATGCTTTAGGCATTTAATTAGCTAAATTCTGTAAATAAATTATCTTTTAAACTTCCAGTTCACATTGTTTTGTTCCAGGATCAAAATGAGTCATTCCGGCTAATTTCTTTATCCAATTGCTTATTTTCTCCCTCTAATGCTGGAAAAAGTGATTCATCAAAATAACAATCAACAAAATGGGCAGTAAATAAATCTCTTGTAGATGGTTCTAAATATTTTATGATCAAAAGAGATTCATACCCAACATATATTATCATCCTTCTTTGAGGACCCATTTTGATGCATTGTGGTGGTGCTACAAGCATATCCACTGCACACCTAAAAATTCTTAGACGAGAAATTTAGGTTCTTGACCAAAAACTATCTGTAGGGGGGAAACCTTAAAATAACTTGTTGGTTTGATGCGTATTAACATTGCTACATGCAAAATGGCATAGCTCCAATCAGAAATTGGGAGATTAGATCTCATAAGCAAAAGTCTTGAAATTAATTGCAACCGTTTAACTAAAGATTATGCAAGTCCATTTTATGTATGAACATGAGCTACGAGATGTTCAACATCAATTTTAAGGGACATGCAATATTTATTAAAAGCTTGCAAAGTAAATTCACCAGGTATTGTGCTCTTAGTCTAATTTAATAAGCAAACATGTGACTATTTAGTTGATGCATCATTTGAAACCATATAGTACCTAAATGGAAACATGAGAGACTCACTTTCTATTTTACTTTATAAGAGCCAAATAATTAACTTTCCTTTAGAATATGCAATACATGAGAAACATGGGATTGTGGTATTTGTTTGCACTTTAGGGTAAAGCCACATAAATTCTCAATTATTTTTTGCATCATGATTGAACTGCGGCGGCCTAATTGGTCAAGCCAAACATTAAATTCATTAGTAAACGTTTGGCTTACATTAGCAAATTGCAGGTTTGTATTGGCAAACTTCTGGTTTGTATTATTATTTGTAAACTTTTAGTTTACAATAGCATGGGTTTCTTCAGGAAATAATATATTAGCTCTTCTAGGGCCTTCAATTATATTTATATTTTTGGATATAGTCTGAACATTGGCTTCTTGTATTATCAAGAAAGAAAAATATTTAGCATTTTTGAGTATGGTGTGGGTTGTTGCACCATCAACGAAACATAAATATTTAGAAAAAATATCAATGAGATTAATTCGTCTTTTAAAAAAACATGAAAATGAAGGAAAATATAATTAAAAAAAATACACATGATAGTAGCAATTTTAAACACACTGAAGTATATTGGTTAAATACATAAAGATAATTTATGCTAAGAGATTGGCAACATAGAAATGAGTAGTGGCTTTGTCACCATACTCATAATTACAAGCCTGATCAACATAATTTATTTCAATCTTTCTCTATTTCGGGTGGGAATTTGAACTACCATGATTATGACCACAACTACACTTACGGCTGCAGCCACATCTATATCCACGTCCATGGCCACAATTAGATTCATTTGTTACTACATTCACTTCTGGAAATGGAGTCGAGCTAGTTGGACGAGATTTATGGTTTTTCAACAAAAGCTCATTGTTTTGTTTGGCCAAATGGAAGCAAGAAATTAATTCAACATATTTCTTACACTTCGTTTACGGTATTGCTACTGCATGAGCAAAATGGATGCATTCATTCATAATGAGCCTTTTTAAGGATAACTATCTTATATTAGTCATGCCTTTCCTTAAAATTGTTACAAAGAATAAATGGGTTTTTTATGGTCATATATTTAGTTTTGAGACCTTCATGTAAATGGTAGAGTAGAAAACTTATGGATCAAGCAAGATAAATAGTTCTTTTTGGAAATGACAAAAGCCACAATTTCAAATTTGTGCAAGGTTTAACATAGTTCAGACTAATATAATAAAAGAAAATCATTAAAATATGAAATATGAAAATGCAATAATACAAATAATAATAACAGGAAATTTGTAAATATAAGAAATGATTCATAAAGTAAAATATTACAATAAAATTAAAAACTTTATGACTTTTGGCAATTTAGTTCACATGGTTTCAGGCTAATTAATCTTAAGATGAGAAATTAGAATCATATGACTTCTAGCTTTTTATCTTTAGGATAATTAAGATTAATGGCTTCTAGCATTTTATTTTCAAGATAAATAAAATTTGTATATAACTTCCAGTCATACAATAAGATAGAATATGAAAAGGTACATGACTTTTGGCCATATAATAAGATATAGATGAAAAAATATATATGACTTCTGGCTATATGATATCAAAATAGGAATCAAAGGAATATGATTTCTGGCCATATTATATCAAAATAAGAAATCAAAGTGATATGACTTTTAGTCCTATAATCTCAAAACAAGAATAAAAGGAATATGACTTCTAGTCATATCATTTCAGAATAGGAAACTAAAGCGATATGACTTCTAGTCATATAATTTTAGAATAGAAAATTAAAGCGATATGACTTCTAATAATATAATTTTAGAATAGAAAATTAAAGTAATATGACTTCTGACCATATAATTTCAGAATATGAAATTAGAGGTATATGACTTCTAATTATTCTAAAATAACAATATTAATAATATAGAAAAGCTCGTAAATGAGATAAAAAATAAAATAGAAAAACAATAACTATTTTCAATCTAAGCCATGAAACCCGATATTTATAATACTTTAATTCCATTTAATTCCATATAGCAGCTCAAATTATCACATATAGATCAATAAAATACGGTAAAAGAAGGTGGAGGAAATGGTTAAAATAACTAGAGAGAAGTATACTTTCATTAGAGCTTTCATGCTGATAACGTGTTATAAAATAAAAGGAAAGATGAGAATTGAAAGGAAGAAAGAGTAATTCTCATTTACTATTTAGAATTGTATCAAATACATAACATGTGTCTTCTATTTATAGGCACAACTCTTTTATCTACAATTAATGTGATTTCATAATCATAGGAATTAATGGGTGAAAATAGAAAATTATGAAAAATAGAAAATAATATGAGATATGGACATCCATAAATATTATATTTATAACAATTGTAAAGTATTTTTATTTTTATTTTTCTCCAAACTATTTTTTTTCACTTATAACTAAATATATAAACTAATGATACACAACTTATAATATAATTAAGTAATTTTTTTAATCTTTAAAAAAAGTTAATTAAACTTTATATTTAGCACGGAAAATAATATAACAGCAAGTACGGGTAAAAACTAATTATTTGGTAGGGTATAAAATGCTACCATCACTTGGTAGATCTTATTTTTATTTGGGATAATTATAACGAAGTCACATATAAGAGAAAAAAATGAAAAAATGGTCTGTAAAGTTGTTAATGACAAGTCGAGAAGCGTCCATTAACAAGTTGAGGAGCTTACACTGACAACTTTAAAAACTATTTCTTCATTTTTTCTCTTGTATGAGACTTAATTGTAATTGCCCTTTTTATTTTGGCGTTACCAACAGGCCTCGGCAAGGAGAGAGGGCATTCTCAAAGTAGGTTTGCTTTCCGCGGGAGAGAACGAGGGGGAAACCTGAAAAGCTCTATTGAACGCCTCCATGGGCACAAGCGAGAGGACGAATGGCGCGCAGCCAGAGTCGTCATCTGCTCTGGCGTACCTAGATCCTCACTACTGGTAACAAAGTTCGCTTTCTTCTTAACTTTGATTTACGGATTAATTTAACGTAACTTATGCTCTTTGGTATTATTGTCCGTGCGTTTAGGGACGAGAGATTCTCCAAGGAGGAGCAGTATGAGTGGTTCAAGGATTATTCCCACTTTCGACACCTCATTCAAGCCCACGTTACTTCCCATTCCTCTGTAATTCCTTTTCTCTTATGAGTTATAACTTTTGCGCTGCTTCTCGCTTAATCGTTTGTGTTAAATTTAGTTATCTGAGCTTGGATGTTTCTGGTATTTGACGCAACACTTTTACCACAATTATAAAAATTAAGAACAGACTAAACAAATGAGAAACTTGATAATAACTTAAGAAAGCAGGAGTACATATGACTAAACATAAAGCTTCTTTTTTACTAAACAAATAAACAAAGCACCTGTCTTGGGAAAGGAAACTTTTCGGAAGAGTTCAAACTACCCTTTCCATGAAAATTGGATCTATAATAACATCTAGTTGGATTAATTTGTCGTAAAACAGGACATGATAGAAGAAAATAGTTAAAAGGATGAAAATGCTAGAGCTGTAGCATACAATAAATCATAATTTATACACTGCTAGTCTGCTAGAAGCTGTTGGTCTGTTTCTCTGATTTGTTTCTCCGTCATTATCAACATATGATAAATTCTTGATATACTTTCTGGTTTTAACAGAAACCATTCCTCTATCCTGAAGATACCGAATTTAATATACCACAAAAAGAAACAAGGAGAGGAAATTATAAATGACTATTTATCAGTGGAATTTCCGCTTAACACATTACAACCAATTTCCGCTTAGCACATTACAACCAATCATTTCACTCGCCTCGTCGACTTTAGTTCATCTAGATATTACTGCTGTAAAGCAAAGTGGCATGGGGAAGGGGGGGAGTTCAGGTATTCTTCAAAATCTTAACAGAGATGATTATTCAGACCAGATATATGAGGTAAATGTGAAACCATAAAATCAAGGAGAGAAAGAAATTAGATGGTAAATCAATGTGAACTATGGGAAGAAAACTTTTTCCCCTGTTTGTTGTTCAATAGTTGGCTTTTATTAAATTTATAAATGAGCCCAATCCCATTCTTTGGGAATAATATTGCTTGTCCCCTTTTCCTCTTGCAATCATGCAGCTCTTGGAGCTTGGATGTGGAAATTCACAAATGTGTGAAGAGTTGTACAGGGATGGGGTAACCGACATAACATGCATAGACCTGTCATCTGTTGCAGTAGAGAAGATGCAAAAACGGTTATTTTGCCGGGGATTGAAAGGTTAGTTTGCTATTGGCCCAGAACACTGCCTGGAATCCTACTTGCATATGGGCTTCTATCAGAAGCCTTTCTTTTACTTGGGAATTGGGATACTGATGGATTGATAACTTTCAGGCTAGAATATCTCAAGGCCTATGAGAAGAGAATGAAGACAAAAGAGAGTACAAGGGGCTGGCTAGAGGGAAGAAAAAGAGAGTTGGGTTTAGGCTGTGGCCCTTGGGATGTGAGTGCAGTGAGCTGGATGTGTGTGTGTGTGTGTTAAAGAGAAGAAAGAGAGTTGGGTGCTGTGAGTGGAACTTGGGATGTGAGTGTGCTGAGCTGGATGAGTGTGCCTGAGAGCGAGAGAGTGAGAGAGAGAGAGAGTCTTTGTGTGTGTGATTGGAGAGGTCTATTAAATGGGTATGGAAGCATGTGAGAGGGGAGGGCAGATAGTGACTCTTTGAGGTGGGTGTCTGGTCTCTTGAATACCAGTTTTGGGGTGGGAAAAGTCATTTTCAGTGTTGTTATTTTTCTGTTTTTAGTATGATTCTACTATTTTTGAGTTTTGTCTGTGAGAGGGTTCTTTTCTTTCATTTTTAGTGTCTTTTACCTATTGCGTGTGCTTTGAACTACCATAATCAGTCCTTCTTTAGGAGACTATTTTCATATTTAATATAATGCCAGTGTCGGATTCCCATCAGGTACATATCTAACTATCCTGGTAGTTTTACTTTATGCTTCTGTCTTAGTGTGGATATCAATTTTGTCTTGCATGAATTTTCTACCTAACAGGAGCTATGATAAGTGGGTAACTGACCTTGGTACAAGGTTTTTAGTTGACTTTTGGTACTTTGTCACTCCTGGAAAGACTACTAGTCTTGAACGATAATATCAATCTTCTCGGCAAAGGCCTAAGTGAGGCATATTTGATTGTTTTGTCCATCTCCTGACCAAGTGTAATTTAATGGAGTTGAATTATTGATTTACTTCTAAGATTGTGTTTATCACATAAATCTGAAAGGAGTTGTTGCGTTAGATAGCATCGTCCAAGAGAGCAGCTGAGAGAATGTCAAAGGTATTTGATATGGAATAATAATGTGAATAAGAAAGTTAGTTATTAGTTAGTTAAGTCTGTCAGGCACTAGCTGTTAGGAAATACCAATGTAGTTAGAAGCGGTGATTAAAAGGGGATTAAGCCTATATATACTCTTAGTCACCTAGTGTATTCAGATCATTGTTGTGTTGCCTAATGAGAATATGCACTATTGAGTCTCTCATGGTCTCTCTCTACTTTCTGTTCTTAATTCCTTTCTGTTTCTTTCAATCTTCTGTTCTTCTCTCTTTCTCTCCTTCTATCTTTTCTATTCTTCTTCCAATACCATAACAGTATTTGTTATGAAAAGTAAGTTCGTGATATCTGGGAGTAGATGCTGTTTTTGAATATCTTATGCATGGAATGTGAGCATGTGACTTGCTGTGTCCAAGTCTTGTTCTGATTTAGTCTTCAAGTTGGTGTTATTGGCAACAAACTGAAAGTTTATCTTTAAGTTGAAGGGGAGTATTGAAAGGCCTATCAATTATTGTAGGGATTACTTCTTATAAAGTAAGAAGTGTTAACAGATTTATCTGTGTTTGATTCTCTGTAGCTCTTGGGATTATAATCTAGTTTTTTTATCATGAAGATAGAATTCAGATTCGTTTGTAGTTCTATCCCTTGTATAATGTTTGGTTCAATGGAGGGAGGGAAGGAGAGGGAAAATTCATTGAAATTTTTCATCCCCCTCCATTTTGTTTTAACCAGATAAGGGGAGCACCTCCCTTTTATTGTTTTTAACGAATGAGGGGAAGAGATCTTTAAACCGACAGAAGTGTATCTTCTAGTTCTCTGTTTTTAGAGTATTATAATTATAAATGAAGGAAAGATGAATTGGGCTGGGATGTATTTTCCTTCAAGGCCTAAATTCTGGCAACCAAAAATTTCAACATCATCAAATATCTTATTTGGTGTGTGTTTGTATACCACTTACAAAAGCACTTTTAAGGGGAAACCATGGTTTAGGAAAATATCACCCAAATTTGGATTCACTTAAAAAAAGCTATTTTAAACCCAAACCTAGGTTTTCTAAAAAAACATCCAAACACTTAATTTTTTCAAATAATCTATTTTTACCCCAAATCATGGTTTTTGGACACCAAAATCATGGTTTGAGCATAATCTTTTCTTCTTCTTTTTTTCACTTTTTACACTTTGTGGGCCCCCTCTCACTCTCATTGGTACTTTTTCTGTTTGTGGGTCTCACGTCACACTCACTCATTTTTTTTTTTAATTTCAACATTTTCGTTCTCTTTTTTTAAAATTTTAAAATTTTAATACTCCCTCTTATTCTTAATATAAGACCTATTTATTTAATTTGATTATATTAAAAAAATTAGTTAAATTAATTAACATTACATACAGACAAATTTATTTCATTTTTTGTATTAATTATGAAATTTAATGTTAAATAATGGGTTAAGATGTATCATTTTTAATGCTCTCAAGGGTTTTTTCTTCTCTTATAATTAAACGCCGTTAAGTTAGATTTAACAGTTTTGTTAAATTTAGATTCTTTTTAATTGTTCATTGTTATTTTTCATCTTCCAAAATTTATTTGTATCAGATGTTTCTGGAAAAACTTGACTGTTAAATTTGGACATTAACCCTTAAATAATACATAAAATATAATCTTATTTTTTATATGTAATTATAACAAAGGTTAATGTCTTTTTTAGTAATTTGACAATGAAAAAAGCTATTCTGATCACAACTCTCATTTTATCAAAAACATGGTTTCCAATAATCTATTCTCTAAAATTTATTATCCACTTTTTCTCAAGAAGCTATTCTCCAAAAGTTAATCCAAACATTAAAAAAAAATGTAGAAGCCCCTTTTTCTCCCAAACCATGGAAAATCTTAATTTTTTGCCTTCCTCGTGTTAGTGGGGCCCACGAAACAGCTTTTCCCTTGCTTTTGCCCCCCACACGCTTATATGTGTGTGTTTGGAAGAGCTTATATCTGGGAAATAAGTCCTTATTACGCAAGCCGAGAAAAAACTCCTCTCACATACTTACCTCGTATACCGTGAATCACGAATTATAAGCAATTATTACCAAAAAATAAGCTATTCCAAACGAGCACTATATCTCTTATGATCTTATCTCTCACGCTTGTTTTTTCAAATTGTTGTTTATTTCATCACATTTAATATTTTAAAAGTTATTTCTATAAATACAAACAAATAAATTTAAACTCCTAAAATTTCATAACTAAAATAATAAATAAATAAATTCTAATTTACAGAATATTAGAATTTTCCAATTTTTTAAAATTGGTAATGGAATATTAATTTCAATTTACATTTTAATTTCATTAAAATTAAAAATGTTATAGTTTCAAGAAAAAGCTTAATGATGTTTGGATCGTTAAATTTTATTATGTAGTATCTAAGAAACACCGATTTATTTTATTTAGACAAATTTATCTAATTTGATTATATTAAGAAAATTAGTTAAGTTAGTGCCTGTTTGGATTAGCGGTGGAGAAGTGACTTTTTTTATCATCTGACTTTTGAAAAAGTAAGGTAGGATTAAAATTAAAAATGTAAATGTGATTTATGTTTGGATTAGCGGTGGCAAAAGTGACTTTTTTTTTAGCCTTGAACCTGTTTGGATTAGAGTTTGAAAAGCCCGTTTAAATATAAAATGACTGAAAAGGGTATGAATGCTATTACCTCCGATCCTAATTATAACTTATAAGACAAAGTTGATTTTTTTTGGAGAAATTAAAGAAGCTAAATAAATTACTTAATTATATCATATGTTATATATCCTTAGATTATATATTAATTTATTAGTCAAACTAATTAATTTTAAAAAAAAAATATAAATATAAATACTCTAAATTAATTTAATTAGCTTCCTTAATTTTTCTAAAAAAATCATCTTTATATTATAATTAAGACCGGAGGGAGTATTGAATACTATATATATATATATATATATATATTATCAAAAGTTTAGTGGGGGAAAGTGATAGGTAACTTTTTTTTTTGGCCGGTAGAGGGTGCGTAGATAGCCTTTTTCGTTTTTTTTTTTTTTTTGCCAATGGGGCGGGTAGATAGATGAAGTATGGAGAAAGGCGCAGAGAAAGTGAAGGCATAGATACAATCATACGGAGGATCAGAGTAGGGACGGCAGCAAGGGAGGGATTCACGTGGGTGCCCAGCCTTATTTATATTCTTCTCATTTCTCTGTTATATTTTCCCCCTCTTCTATCTCTTTTGGCTCCATATTCTTCTTTGTTATATTCTTCCCCTGTTCCTTATCAGTGAAAACAGAGGATCCCTCTCTTCTTCTCGAGCCTCCGCCTCGGTGATCTCTTCCCGTGCACTGTGAAGGCTCGCCGCGCCGTGGAGAAAAAGCCAAGATGTTGGGCTTCTGGAAGAAGCCACGTTGGCCGATGAAGCGCAGTACGTTGCAACGTGATCCCAAATGGGTTCATTTGATCCCACTGTGCTTTTTTGCTCTTGCTGTGCGTTTGGGAGGCTGTAACGCTTTCCCAAACAGGCCCTTAATTAATATCACATGTAGACATATTTATTTCATTTTTTGTATTTTTATGCAATTTAATGTTAAATAATACTTAAAATATAATCTTATCCCTTATGTGTAATTATCACAAAAGTTAATGTCCTTTTTAGTAATTTGACCATGAAAAGAGCTATTTTGATCACAATATTCAAACACGCTCATTTTATCAAAATCACTTTTTTCCTATAATCTATTTTGTTCATAATCTATTCTCTAAAAACTATTCTCTACTTTTTCTCCAGAAACTATTCTCTAAAAGCTAATGCAACACACTCTTGCTTTGCTTATTTGTCATTGGGGATCAACACCATAACTATTGGAATTTAGTACTTTTTTTTTTTTTTTTGCCAATAGGAATTTAGTTCATTCTATATTAAGTTTGAGCATGTTTTATTGTTTTCATCTCTTTGATTAGACATAAAAGTGCTGCAAGCTGACATGCTGGAGCTGCCGTTTGGTGATGAATGTTTTGATGTAGTTATTGAGAAAGGAACTATGGTAAAACTAATTAAGTTGAATTATTTTCCTTTGGCCTTCAATAGAGTTCTGATTTGATATCCTAGCTTGATAAATAAAATTTCTTTATAATTGAGTCTCTGCTTCAATAGTCAAGATGCACGTTATCTTTTTTGAAGGATGTATTGTTTGTGGATAGTGGTGACCCATGGAATCCGAAGCCTGAAACTATATCAAAGGTTATGGCCATGCTGAAAGGCGTTCACAGGGTATTGAAATCAGACGGCATATTTATCTCGATAACTTTTGGCCAGGTTTCAAGTTTGAATTGCTATGCCTTGTGTCTTTTTAAACGAGTTTCTCTGTGATTCTGATCTAACTGAAATGCTTGGCAGCCACATTTCAGGCGTCCTATATTCAGTGCTCCAGATTTTAGCTGGTCTGTTGAGTGGATCACCTTTGGTGAAACTTTTCATTATTTTGTCTACGTGTTGAAAAAGGTTAGTCTTTATAAGCTACCTTGTGTATCCTCCTCATAATAGGAACATATGTAAATCGATTACCTTTCATTCTTCTTAGAGTAAAAGAAAACAAAAAACATAAAAAAAAAATGTAAGAAATGCCTATGATAGCTTATTTTTGCAATCCCAAATTACATATCACTTCATTATTCTCATGACACATTACATTACATAGAGTTTACGAATTCCATAACGCATGAAGTAATTATTAGAATGTGAGTCTAGGATTTACCATGTTTAATTTGATTTAATTTTGGTTCTGGTTTAAAGTATGTGCATTGTGATTGCTTCTGGACCAATTGCCTCTGTTTTTTATCCTTTTGTTAATGGTATTTTGAAAAAACACATTCTCATCATATATCATGAGGTACAATCAAATCGTTATGTAAAATGTTTCACACGGGGTTTTGTCTCGTTATGATTTATATACTTGTACTCAATAGTCTTTATATATGTTTAGTCTTTGAAAGCTTAAAATGTTTTTTAGGGACGGAGATCATCATGTGAGGATGTGCCTGTCAAGATGCTTGAAACGCCATCTTTTAATCTATTTCATGAAGAGTTAGAAGGTGAAGATTATGTTTTTCGAATCGATGTTGATGAGTTGAACTGTTGAACTGTAGGGTCAGAATATATGTTATCAAATTTCAATCTTCCTGCTGCAATTTTATTTAATTTATTTTAAATGAAGGAATGAAGTTTTTCCCCACAGTGGGACAAGACTTGTATTTGAAATTTTCCAAATAATCTATATATTGATTAGAACTAAAACAGTTTTGATGTGTTGAAATTGAACAGCTTTATTATGTTGCTATATTTTATTATAATCATAATCTCTCACACTGGGGCACCTTAAAATTCATTAAACTTGTGTGTAAAAAGAATATGTCCAATTGTGCTGTTTTAAAATTTAGTTTTCTGGCTTCTGAGCATGATTCCAACAGCTTTTATGATGGATTATGTTACCCGATTAGGGTCTTTTTTTTTTTTTTTTTAACTTGAAACTGGAACTCATTAATCCAACAGACGATCAATACAAGAATAGCCTCCAAAAGAGGCCCCACTAAAGATCCCTCATCACCTACCGCCTACCAAAGAGCAGGAGGTGAGTGATCAAAGATGACAAAATTCTCTCTACTACTATGAGCTGTCCTAGCTAAAAGATCCGCCTCAATATTATGCTCTCTAGAGAAGTGGCTAATAAGGACGCACCAATCTCTTGATAACCAAAACCTAGCCTCTTCGATAACCTCCTTAAAGGGGTGAATATCATCACAACCCCTCATGAGAAGATGAATGGCTTGAATACAATCAGTAAAGAGACTAATATTCTTAAAATTTCTATTCCAACAAATTTGAAGACCCTGGATGATTGCGATAATTTTAGCAACAACCGGAGGAACCTGTATAAGTTTACCCATGTATCTACAAACCCACTCTCCATCTTCCCCTCTAATGTCGCCTGCACTTGCACTTTGCCCCGACTGAAGAACAGAACCGTCTGCTTCAAGTTTATAAAAACCAAGCCTCCTTAAAAGTTGTCCTCCATCTCCACTACCAGCCTAAGAATAAAATTTACACTGACTACTTAAATCCATATCCCAACTTGCGCAAAAAAAGCTAGAGTAGGCATTTGTATAATTAGCTTCGGCTTCATCCCCAAACAGCTTGCTCACCCAGATATCCCAGCAAACGTATCCGAACAGAGTTGCCCATCTGATCTTCTTGGTGAACTCCCTTCCTGCTTCATATCTGAGATTCCATTCGATCCACTCCATTCCCTGTAAACTTATAAAATTATTCCACATTGCAGGTTTGATTATGGATATCCACCTTTCACGGGCATTGTCACAATCCCTCAAGAGATGCATCAGGCTCTCTTCTTGCTCACAAAGAAACGGACAAGATGCAGTTTCCGATATGCCTCTCCTCGCTCTGAGGTCTGCTGTATGCACTCTTCCATGTGCCACTAGCCACATGAAAAATTTAATCTTCTCTGGGATATCCCATCTCCATAGTAATCTCCAAAAGGTTGTATTAGAACTGGACTAACCTGCAGAAAGAAAGTGATAAGCAGAACTAACTGAAAAACAACCATCAGAAGAGGGTTTCCAGAAATACTTATCCGTTCCTTTGCTGTCCCCGGGGGGGTGAACACATGTGATTTGTTGGACCACGTGAGAGCTAAACCATCTACCCAGCTTGGACACATCCCATTCACCTTCAGGATTAACATACTGTCGGACTGTTTCAGTTCTGTCCACAAAAGCCTCCCGTCCCAGAACCAGTTCAATTAAAGGTTGATTCATTTGTGACCAGTTATCATTCCAAAAGGAAGTTGAAGCACCATTACCGACTTGAACTCCCACTCCTCTGTGAAATTTATCCCAAACCGAGCAGATACCTCTCCATGTTGCAGATATATTCCTTCGAGCCACTGGACCATTTATCTAGTCCCACTTGTACTTCTCTCTCAGAACACGAGCCTACAGTTTGTTCGTATTATTCATCACATGCCAGCACAGTTTCATAATGAAAGCCTCATTCTGTTTACACAAATCTCGAATACCCAGACCACCCTCTTTTTTGCCCCTTGTAATCTGATCCCAAGCAATGAGATGTAGCTTTTTCTGGTCCTCCTGCTTATCCCATAGGGCTTTTCTACTTTTTCTCTCCATTTCCTGTAATACTCCTTTAGGAATAAGCAAAGTCTGCATATGATAAGAAGGCAAAGCGGATAGGACAGATTTGATAAGAGTGATTCTGCCCGCAAAGCTCAAACATCCTTTTTTCCAACCTGAAATCTTTTGTGAGTTCTTTCCAAAAGCGGCATGAAGGTGAACTTGGACATTCTTTTATGAATAAGAGGAATGCCAAGATACTTCCCCAAATCCCCAGTCAAACAAACCCCCATCTTCTGGCTAAGATCATAGGCCCTGGAAAAATGCACCCTCCTTGAAAAGCACACCCTGGTTTTGTCCTTGTTCAATTTTTGACCCGACATATTGCAAAACATCTGCAGACACTTTAGCATAACCTCCGTCTGGCTACCCGAGGCCTCTCCAAATAGAATGAGATCGTCCGCGAAGAGCAAATGAGAGATGCTAGGGCCATTTCTACTAAGCTTAATCGGAATCCATTCTCCTGCTGAAATAACATCTTGGATTATGTGACTCAGACGCTCCATGCACAAAGTGAAGATGTTGGGAGACAAAGGATCGCCTTGTCTTATTCCACGGGAGGATCTAAAACTTCCTGTGGCTTCCCCATTCCTAGAGAGCGCAACATTGATCTTATCAAGATCACTAGAGGTTAAAATTGGAAAACGATTCTGCGTCTCAATGGGGTTAAAACTAGTCAATTCACTTTTGAAAAGACCTTTATAATAGTTGATAGTCATACTTCTCAGGAAATCTTGATCAAAAATCCAAATTCCTTCATTATTTTTGAGACTGTCAATCCTATTCCGCCGTCTTCTTATCATCATAGTGGTATGAAAAAATTTGCTGTTTTTATCGCCCCATTTCAATCAATTGCACCTGGACTTCTGGTACCACAAAAGTTCCTCCTGGGCAAGGACTTTATTATATTCCTTCCATAGTTCATTCTCAGTTTGTGCAAGATGTTGGGTATCCCGTCTTGCCCTTACTCTTTCAATGCCTTCAATTCTTTGAATAATTCTCCTCTTCTTTCCATTCAAGTTACCCACATTCCTTGCATTCCATTCGCGGGCTTCTTTCGAGAAATTTTGAACTTTATCATTCCAACTACCCCTGCACCAAGATTGATTGACCAAATCCCCAAAACCGTCTTCCAGAAACCAGGCAGCCTGACACCGAAAGGAAGGCTTCGCTCGCCAAGGAGATTGAGAGGGGGAAGGGTTAACTAGGATTGGTCGATGATCAGAACCAAACCTACTCAAATGATAAGTCTTCGTAAAGGGATGCAAAAGATTCCACTCACTGTTCATGAATGCCCAGTCAATTTTTTCTTTGAGTCCCACGCTCCCACGTGAATCTTTCTCCCACGATGTCCGTCTCAATAAGGCGGGCCCTAGAAACGCAGTCTTGAAATTGCCTCATTGAGCTTGAATTTGGACTCGACCCGCCACTTTTATCATCACTGTAAAGATAGGCATTGAAATCACCCACCACTAGCCAAGGAATATCTATCATATTACTCATTGGTAATTTCATCCCAAAGTGGCTGCCGAAGGATGCAAGTGGGCTCAGAATAAATACAGGAGAGAGCAAATTCGCTAGTCCTATTCGTCATCACAACCTTAACATGAATAGCTTGGGTTGAAGAAGAAATATACTTTATCATAAGATCTTCAATATTCCACAAAACCCATATTCCTCCAGCATATCCCGTCGCTTCCAGCCTTAACCACGTATTAAAACCCAACCTTCTAATAATTTTATTCGCCTTACTCCCACTAACCTGGGTCTCAGTGAGAATCAAAATCTTGACATCTTTATCTCGAATCATGTCTTGGATCCTTCTGGGGAAATATTTGGAAGGCAAAAACTCGGGATAAATATAAATTTGAATACTGAAAAACGTACTTATTTAGAGAGGTAAAAACTCTTTATGTTTTAAACCTCAAAAGGGGAATATTATAAAAAAATAACTTATTGATTAACGACATAATCATAGTAAAGAAATTGATAGGAAAAAATTCTCTCAATCTTTTATTGATAGAAGTAAATAAATGAGTAATGTTTGAAGCAGAAAATAGTGATAGGTGAAAAAGTTCTGTTTTAAATGCCTATTTTATTTTGTTAAATATTTAACAACAGTAGCTTTTGAGGAGCAATAGTCCAGATTCCAGGATGTTAAATTACATATGCGTGTGAACGTATTTATATTGTACTCTCTCTCTCTCTCTCTCTCTCTCTCTCTCTCTCTCTATATATATATATATATATATATATATATATATATATATATATATATATGTTTGGACTTAATAAACACATGATATGAATCCAATAAGGAAAGCATGTTTGAATTTTGACGCAAAATAATGTATCCAGTCCCATAGGCATTTAAGGCCCGTTTGGATTAGTGATATTAGAACTAGAAGTAAAATTTTTTTAAGATGATTTTTGTAAACTTAAAATAGAATAAAAATCACATTATAAATATGATTTATGGGTGGATTGGAGGTGGTAGAAGTGATTTTTTAAAAAAAAATTAAAACTTGTTTGGATGATAATTTAAAAAGTAAATTTAGATGAAAAATAACTGAAAATGACATAAATCTTATTAAATAGTAATACATATATATTATATGTGTATTTAAATACCAAAAAAAATATTTTTTTTATTAAAAAATTAAAATAGAGTAATTTTTTGTCTTTAATTAATTTTATCAATTCATAAAATCAAACACTCTAATCATTCTATATTTTCCTTTTTCAACAAAAGGCATTTATGAATATATATATATATATATATATATTTATATGTGTGTGTGTGTGTATGCAGTTGTTTTTTTTTTTTTTTCCCAAATAAACTCGTAATTATCTAAAGATTGGGCCCATGGGATAGCTCTTCCAATTTCCAAGAGTTTTCTGCTTTCACGCCTATGCACCTCAACCTTTTTTTTTTTTTTGATATAGTCAACCTTATTTTTTGTTGCTGTTGGTTCGAGCAAGTATTTCATATTACTATGATCCTATTTAACAGTTTTTTTTAATTAATTCTCATATATTAAAGAGAGTTAGTTAACTTATTAATTATGTGCTAAATTTTCAATTTCGTCTTTATCTATGATTGGTTTCAAAAGTCAACATGAATAATTTTTTTTTATTTATTATAATTAATAGGGGTAAAAAAAGTACAAAATGCATTTACTACTCTACAAATAGACTTATAAATAGGAACAAATTTTTTTTTGTCAAAAAGGACCTATAAATAGGACTAGAGTGGTATTACACTAATCTCCTTCTCCATCTACTCCTTTGCTTCTCATCGTCAATGAATAAGAGATGAAGCAGGGTAGGTTTCATCTGGTTTATAGAGAGCGAAAAGGGGGAGTGAGAGAGAGATTAGAGAAGCAGAACTCCGAACCGCAACCACCCCAACAGAAGGCGACAAGACTGATGGTCAACGGTGACACTTCACTACTTGCATGCAACAACTAGACCCTGAGATCTAAGGTTGGTTGTGGCTAATGAAAAGCGAGAGAACAAAGGTGATAAATGCAGAAATAGAGGCAACAAATGAGAAGGACATGAAGGTAAAATTTTAAATTGCATATCATGCTTTCCACCGTAAAGCCATATTTTGCTGTGAAAAGCAGGTATTTGTGGATTTTTCTTTAAAGTTGCTTTAGGGTAAAAGCCCATTAATACAAACGCTAACCCAAACACTCCTTTCAAACCAAAAGCAGCTTTTTAAGTTGGAAAAATAGCCTTTTCTCTTCCCATTGAGATCCCTAACAGGCCCTAACAAATTAAAATGCAGTGCCCTATATTGTTCTCATATGTAAGTAATGATACTGTGCAAAAGATAATTAAATTTGCTAAAGAGCTTAAATATTCTGGAAGTTTTTGTGTATAGGCATTGGGTACCTGAAAGTTTTCAAAGGGGTAAATGTGCTTAGAAGTTTAAGTAGGGATGATCATGGACTGGACTGGACCGGGTTTGACATCAACCCGAGGTCTGGTCTTGAGAAGATCTCGGGTTGCACAAAGCAGTCCGTGGTCTAGTCTGGTCCAACACCAACCCGAGGTCGAGTTGGACCAGACCGAGTCAGGTGGACTACCTGGACTGGTCCAGGTAGTCCAGGACCTAAATTTAATATTTTTTTATTTTTATTTTTCATCTTTGGAAGGCAAAATTTGAACCTATTAAACATAATTAGGACCACAAAAATATCTATAATAATATAAAATATGTCACCAAAAATTAAAACATCATAAATCTATAAGAATATCCAACAACATTCAATAACAATAAAAACAATATGTTGAGAAAAAAGATTTAAACATGATAAATATAATTAAGATAATAAAAATACCTATAATCATATAAAAATCATCATAAGAAATAAAACTTGATTATAAATCCTTAAAAAAACTCTAACAATATTAAATAAAAAAAAATAGCATCTAAATTATAAAAATATTTTTTAAGAAATTGACCTGGAACAGACCGGATCAGTCTAGGTGGTTTGGTCCCCTAGTCTGGAACCCGGTCCAACCTGACCAATCAGTTTGGTCCATTCTGATCCGATTTCATTATATTGCTTATTTGGACTGGACCAGACCAGACCGGATCAGCTTGGGTCAGACCAGATTGGACCGGACCAACGGGTTTTTGCTCATCCCTAAGTTTAAGAAAGGTGCAATTTTGCCCCTCCATTAACTAGCTCTAATGGTCAACATTAGTTGACCAAATATGCAAAGGTGGCATGCCTATGTGGCATCCACCTCACCCTTTTTTTGTCCACATTAGAAATTTGCTTTTTTAGTAGTATTTTTTAAAAAAAAAAACTCAGATCCTCTCCTGCAATGTCTCTAGTCTTGGATATAAGACTCAATTGAGTTATTTGAAGAGATTTAAAAAAACTAAATAAATTACTTAATTATATAATTTTTTTTAAAAAAAAATACTAGTTCTGAAAGTTGATTAATTATTTATCATTTTTTTAAAAATAATTTGCTTGACTTATAAACTATTATATAATTAACTAATTTATTTAGCTTTTTCAATCCCCACAAAGAACTTAAATGAGTCTTATATCAAGGACCAGAGATTTTGCATGAGAGGATCTAAGTTTTTTTTTAAAAAGAAAGTTCTACTAAAAAATCTGATGACTAGCGCGAACAAAAAAAATGGTAAGGTGGATGTCACATAAGCATGTAACCTTTGCATATTTAGTCAACAAATGCTGACCGTTAGGGTTAGTTAACGGAGGGCCAAAATTGCCCCTGTTTTAAACTTTCAGGGCACATTTGCCCCATTCAAAAACTTCCAAGTGCCCAATGCCCATACACAAAAACTTTCGGGGCATTTAAGCCCTTTAACCCTTTGTTAAATATTATTATATCAAGAAGAGATAACACAATTATGAGGGTGTCAAAATTGTAACTTGGATTATACATATAGAAAACAAGATAGCATATTAATGATAATTTAGAGAAGTTACAGAGAAAAATTAGAGTTGATTGATTGCTGACATGTTTATTAATATTCTCCATGATTAATTGAAACATGAGTTATTATGGTTAGTAAATGTCTAATCTTATATGTCTTAAGAAAGCTTGTAGTAACCTTGCTTTCATCCATTTTGGTTCACGGCGCACAGTAGTGTTTCTTTGTTGCTGCTTCTAATATAGATTGATGTGGCCTCTAATTTAGATTGACAGTGTGAGAAAACTGCAGCTCAACTACTTATCAAAGTGGCTAAATTGGCTACGCATTGAATGGCATAATAAGACTCCAAGGATTAAGGAAAATGGGACTATGCAGACTTGAATTCCCTATAATGGGCCTGCGTTAAAAACGGATCACATAAAAACAACACACAAAAGGCGCCTCAGCCTAATAAACAACTTGATATTCGTATTATAACGTTCAATAATTACAAATCTTTCACATTAAAGTTCACTAATTCGAAGGTGTGGAGCCGTAGTGGAATAAAGTAGTGATTATTAAAATAAGCTTTCCATTAGTAACTTATAAGGAAAAACCATTAGAGGAACTACCATTTAAAAGGAAACAAAATTATAAATGAAATTAATAGTATTATTATAACAATTAAAATTAATTATTATTTAGTATTCATTATACATGTTGTGCCTTCACAATGACGGGAGAGGCAATTTCAGTGGAAACCGTTGATAATGATGGGGTGGAAGCTCAATCAATTTAATAAAACATTATACTACTATTAGTAGCAAAAAATATTATTACTTCAAATGCCAAAACAATGAGGGCACAGAGATTTTGAGGAGATTTTGTTGGCAAATGTAGGCACCCTCTGTAAGATCAGGAGGCACACCAAAACGGCCAAGTTTATTGCGAATAATTGTATTCTCGCAAAACACCCAAGCCTTAAAAGCCATTAAGATTAAAACATATCTAAAGAATATCCAGCATAAAAAATTATAAATATTTAGGAATATATTATGACACCCAAAATGAACCCATTCTAAATTATCCTATTTTATTCAACTAATTCATTTAAAAACACCTGTAATCACCACATAAAAAATTAAAAATATTTCAGAATATATTATGACACCGAAAATGGACTCATTCCAAATTATCCTATTTATTTAACTCATTCATTTAAAAACACCTTTAATCACCACATGTTCTTTCATATCCCATCTACTAGGACTAGGAGAAATGACATTTTGTACAAGAATTAGAGTTTTGCATTGTGCATAAAAGGATGTCCCCCCACACATTGCCAACCACATTCGGCATCCACACACTAAAGAACTATTCTAACCTCCATGCAGTGAGACTTGATTTGTCAATTCAATGACAGTAAAGACACTTGGGTTATCATACCACGAGTTCTTAGGAAGCTGGTTGGGAGAAAAAGTACTCTACTGTATGATACCAGGAAGGTGGACATAATTTTGATAGATGAACAGGTTTGACATTCATGAAATCTCACTAATTATACACGAACTTCAATAATGACACTTACATTTATTTATGAAATAAATGCAAGGTGCCACAATTGAAGGTTTTGTCACTCAAAAGCAACTGAGAGAGCATTTCAAGAAGGAGTTTAAAGAGGGTGATGTTTATTAGTTCCAAAACTTTGAGGCTTTAGATAATAATGATCAATATAAAGTGACTCCACCCTCATGGAGGGTCTGATTTCACAAAATGACTTTTTTCCAAGAATTAGATTTGCAAATTCTAATGAAAAAAATACAACTTTGTCCCTATTAAAAACATCACAGATTACACCACAGATAATGAAGAACTAATTGGTTAGTCCTTTGCAGTGAGATATTCTCAGCAACTTATATTTCTAAAAGGTCATTGTCATGTTCGTTTGTTGTGCTTGTGAGCTTAAACCTTCAAGGCAAACCTCTTTCCAGATGACATTAGGTTCCTTCAAGCTTTTGGACAATTGGAAGATCAACAGAGAGGATCTGAGACCTTTAAACAACTTAATCTCACCTTTGCAAATAAAGAGTAATGTTTTCTCCATTTAATTTAATGCGCCACTATTATTATATTGTGTAGAACACTCAATAATTAGGTTTACCGGTATAATTGTTGTATAGTAATGCCATAGTCAATGTAGTACTATTTGGGGACTGTGCGATGCAAACATTTAATAATAAAATGCTAAAATGGAGCCATCGATTGTAGTTATTATTAGGTTCGTGAAGTTGAACAAAAATAAAGGTAAATAATTATACAACCCTTAAAAGACTAAGCACATGTTCCCTTTTATGTGACAATATTAAACACTTGATAGCTTACAACCACCTTACTAATGCTCTGGAAGCTACAAGAGTTTTGTTCAATCCCAAAATCTTTGAGGGAAGGATGCTACTCGACAAGTGAGCAACGTTTTCCATAGTAGCTATCAATAGCCGATTTATTCATTTATGAGTTTTCATAAATTATGGTGAGGTCACTTATACTTGGAATTCATGAGCAGCCTTAGCATGACTCCAGATGCAAAACAAAGTTTCTACTAGATAACCAATATTATGAAACCCAACATCAACAATGAGGACATATTGACTTTTCCTAATAGGATACCTCTTGGAGATTTATGCAACATTAAGAAGGTATTTTTTACATTGTGCAACCTAATTCATTTTGATCGTGACCCAGTAAAAAAACAAGTAGTTATTGCATGCCTGTGTACCATTGAAAATAGGAGTGCTAAATTGTCTCAACAGTATGTATCCAGAAACTTGAAATAGCATATCGGTGGACCTATGATGGGCACCCGTGTGACACCAATCCAACCTATGAAAAAGGCTAGTTTACATGCAGCAACTATAAGAAGGAAGTGTTGATGACGTAGCCCAAGTATGTTCATGTCATTTTCACTAAAACTTAGAGACTTATTGATTTTCATACCCACCTACACTAAATAAACAAACCATATGGCACACAAAAAAACCATCTGCCTCATGCTAATAATTTACCAAAGCACAAATACTACATAAAATTGCAATAATTAATGATGAATGACACAATGAATCCGATGCATATTTGATGCCACAATTATAACCCATTAATAATAGTGATAACTGCAGGATTTGGGAGGAAGCAAAACACACAAGAAAATCACACCAGCTACATATATAAACTCCCATTTTTTCCAAAAATAGACCACAATAATCTTGCCCCCTATTTGCAAAAACCCATAGCAGACAACAACCTCAGCACCACAAATGCAACCAACACAATATACTTTATCCTAATGGATAATGAGGTATGGTGGCTCAACAGAGTCAAAATAATACTTCAGTAACATACTATATAATAATCACCAAACACAATTCGCACAACTGCCTAACCAATCAACTAATCAACTATGTCTACAGTTGACCAAGATTCACGTGATCCCAGTCGACCACGCAGTGTTCAGCAGGTTCAAAATGATCATAAAGGAAGGGCGGTCTTACTATTTCAAAAATTTCATCGTTGTTGAAAACACTATGCCTCTCTAAGTATACAACCACCCATATGCTATCGTATTTGAAAAGGAAATAGACATACTCTTATATGAAGGAGACACCATACCAGTAAATGCATATTAAAGTTTACCACTATACGGAATTGTGAAGGAGAAAATGGCTTTGCCATACTTTAAGAGGTTATGCACATTTTGAGCTCACCCATATGTTTCCCAATTTAAATAACTATAGCTAACAAATCTAACGCCAAAACTGTTGGGATGTACCCATAAATATTGTAGGGTTGGTCAGGAGCTCAAGACAGTACAAACTATATGCTGACGCAACGACCACGAGCAACTATAAGTCAAGGATGCGCATCATATTGACGGATTATAGGTGAGGCACAAGTATATTATTTATCGTTTATGTATTGAGATAACAAACATAAACATACCAATGGCAGAAGCAAAAGAAATGTTAGGGGAAATTAGGTGAAGTGCATACTTAAAGATGAGGTTACGGATGACGCATACAAGAAATACAATATACCACAAAGGAGGGTACCAATGATGCTCATTCAGTTTTGCATCATCAAGAGATAAAGAGATAGTTCCACAATAGGACACACAAAATACAAACACAGCACCATAAAAGTGCACCAGAGCACATCCACTAATCACAGGCTCTTGTCTTTGTAACAAGATCAATACATGTTCACAGCTACGCTAATGTCACGAAAATCACGTTGGATTCGTGGCTTCCCCAAGAGAGCCAATACCATTATATGCCAGGGAAGGACACCGAGGAGGTATTGACAGATAAATCATCAATATGATCAAATCCACAACACCGCTCCAAGTGTGTGCAAGACAAAACAGTGGCTCATCAAAATACAAAAATAGTGATTGCAGCAAGAGATAAAAACTGCATGCACAATCTGTAGATTTGTCATGTTGCAGCCATATTAACGGCTATTTTCCAAGTTTGGACTTGTACAAACAAATTGAACTTATACGATGAAATAAAGGCTAAGAGACTGTTTCCCTCATTATGTCCAATGAGATCTGAATGACCTCCATTCTTCTTTTAAAAAAAATGACCAAAAAAATTACATAACAAGAAAAACCAAACACAACAACAACCAAGGAAAACATTTTTCCATCAGAAATACATGGACTTAGGGCTCATATAAGTCTAAGTGATGATTCACAATTGCATTACCTTAACACCTCAACTTCTGGAAATATAAAAAAGGGACAGAACATTTTAGGCCACCAAAAAAGGGCTCAAAATGATGGCCCGCAACAAAACAGACCAAACTTGTCCAAGCCATATTACTGACCGAATACCCGCGACCCTTGCAACGATCGGGGAGAAGGCCCTAGTTATATTTCAAAAGTTGAAAAATGTTATAAAAATAAAGGAAATATGTGATAATAAAGAAGAGTAAGAAGAGAAAAAATTTGAGAGAGAAAGGAAGGAGAGTTATTTTCATTCACTTATATTTCATGCAGTTATAATGTTTTGTACAAGGCCTCTATTTATAGGCCTCCAATAGTCACTACCAAGGATCACAATTAATAGACAATAAATGGTACAATTAATACTATATAACCCTTCGTATTATTAAATAGTTTTTTAGTTCATCAACAATATATTTATGAATGTTGACTAGTGTATGAGTCAATGGACATCCTTATAATTAATATTCATAACACTCCCCCTAGAATGTCCATAGTAAATGTGCCTAATTAAAAACTTTAACTGGGAAAAACCCACTGGAACAAAAATCTAACCAAAGAAAAAAAGTTTATCATTCATTGATAGACTGCCTTATTAAAAACCTTTCTAGGAAAACCCATTGGGACAAAACCTAGATAAGAAAAAAAGAGTATGGCATGTATCGACCCCCCTTCTTGAATACATCAGTTTTACTCCCCATGATGACAACATTACCTCCAATGTCTTTTCAAGCATTTCTTCTTTTTAGCCGTCAAACTATGAATGATACATTATCACTAAATGTTCTGTTGAAATGTATTCCTCTAACATATCTTTTGGATATGTTACAATATTAATATATTCAACATTTATTTTATTTATTGTGGAAAAAATAAAAGAAAATTATTTTGTAAATCACCAAATCTTACTTTCATTATCTACTGTGTACCTACAAGAACTAAATTTTACCAATAAAATTATAATGAATATTGTAACCCCCTGCCGTAATTATATTGGAAATACTCGATTAAAATGAATTAGAGACCAATAAGAAACAAAACTTATTTAAAATCCCATCTTCACGATAGGGTTTTCATAAATAACTTTCGAAATCTAATTTACTTGGTCTCATATTCAATTTCGAATACAATTACATAACGCGGAATATCACATTTATACAAATATCAGAGTGTATAACAATATCATCCCGGAAACTCCCGGGTTCATATCTTTACTAAATATACACAGGGCACAATTGCCCATTACAATTTCCATAAACGAGGATTACACAAATCTATCTCGAATACAAATACAAACATCCAATACACAATACTCCCAACTATGATAACCAACTATCAGAATGACAACCCGAAGGAGCCCTCATCGCCCTTGGCTGCTTGCTCCATCTTCAATCCACCTACCCTATCTAAAATGTTGGTAGGGGAGGGTGAGATTCGAGAGAATCTCAGTAGGGAAACATATACCAATATGCATGCAAGGTAAATGTCTAATGCATGACATGCTTGTAATACATAACTCATGCTCACATAAGACATATCTACGTGCTCAATGTTTCAACAACATACTCATGGCCATAGCATAACTAGAAACAGAGCTACAATCATTCATACATGTTTCACATAATCAAGCGAAGCAATACATGCATCAATACACAAACACAAATATCAAAGCATGCAAGAGAGGTAAGTTCCCTACTCTCTTTCCACGTATGCTCCAGCTTCGCTTACTCGTGATCAGAACGAATACCGAACCACGATCAGGGCAAATATCAACCCTATAACCAAAGCAGGGACATAGGGTTATTCTCTATTCCAAAACCTTACTTTCATATTACTTATAGTTGGTTACCATTCATGACCTTTAGGTGGCTAATCAAAGCCTAAACATATGCCTAAAGGCTTGGGAAACACTTGACCAAATATCACCTTTTAAAAGTCCAAAATGCTGATTTTTGGGGGTTGGCCGTAGCAAAAAACAGCTCAAAAACATTTGGGTCGCGGCCAAGAAAATTCTGTTTCTTAACTGAACTTCCAAAAATCATAACTAATTCCAAAAAAAATTGAAATGAGGTAATTCCAAAGCCAAATGAAAGATATTCAAGTCCTCTACATAGGAAAAATATTGACCATTACTAGAAATCACCACACAAATATAGAATTCCCCAAAACTCAAGACTGTCCCAAAACAGTGTTCATTTTCGACCTCAAACTTTGGACAGTCATATCTCCCAGTTCCCAAAACGAAATGGCACAAATTATATGTCCATTTTAAAGCTTGGGATGTGAAATTTAATACTGGAAAGTTTCATAATTTTCTGACATCATTTGCCTAGTCAAAACGTCCACACGAGCAGACTGCCCAAAACAGACTTCCAATTGACAGATTTTCAAGTTTTGCACATTTGCTTCTAATGGTTCCATTTTCACATCAAACATCATTCCCACACAAAATTTCACAAGAAATCCATTGGAATCACCAAAACAACCAAATTCAAATCATATTGACATGTTTCACAATAACCCTAACATGTCAACACAATGCCTAACATAATTCTTCACAATGCAATTCTTTCCATTTCACTTCCAAAACCAATTCTAATGACACCAAAACACACTATGGCATCAATTTAACCACAATTCACCATTCAAAACATCCAATTAAAAAATCACACAAAATCAGGGCAAATATCACAATTCTCAAAACTCCACCAAAAACCACAATCAATAAATTAAAAGGAAGCAAACACTCACCTCTTCCTCTTTCCCAAACAAATTCCTTGATTCTTCATCTTTCCAAATTTCCTCAAGCCATCAAACACCTCCTTTCACAAATATAAAACCATAGCAATGAAGCTCTCATCACTATGAACAATATTAAAGAAGAGTGCTTAAGCATTAGAGGAAACAAGCTAACCAAAAGCTCACATTTTCCCTTTTTCTTTCCTCCTTGAGCTCACGAAAATGGAGGCTTTGGAGAGAGATGAAGATGATGAAGAGAGTGATCAGATTTTTGGATGCCAAAACCGACCTAAAAGTGAAAGGGAGAGAGGGAAAATGAGTGGAAATGTTGACCATAATCCTAGGGTCCATAAATTGCCAAGTGTCAACATCTTGCTCACCTCCCATGGGCTCACATAAGCTCACACACATGTGATTCCATCCCTTGATCTCTTGCACAAATCAATCCTAACCATTGGTTTTGAAGTTACCAATGAGTTTCCTCTTCGGTAACTGACCAATTGGTCGGTAACTTTACCGTTTTGCCCCTG
The DNA here is from genome assembly GCA_963855925.1 of Inga laurina. Lineage (NCBI taxonomy): Eukaryota > Viridiplantae > Streptophyta > Magnoliopsida > Fabales > Fabaceae > Inga > Inga laurina. Next base: position 57,398,209 of record OY979702.1, read on the forward strand.
ATTATGGCAATTCCTCCTGAATCACCACCAAACACATCATACCGTTCCATTTATCACAAAACATGCCTTCCCTCTATTCTAAGTCAATTTGGATGTTAATTCACAATTGAACTCAAATATAGGGTTTGGGTACGAATCGCAACATATTCGAATCACATTCGAATCTCAAATCACATCGGATTCTCCAAAAGGGTTATTTATTACTAACAACATCCACTTTTGGAGTCATTATCTCTTAATCGCAATTTGGGATCTTGCTAAACTAGGGCTTAGCAATCCACTTATTTCTCGCTTATTGTTTGGCCTCGAGTCTCAAAATTCGGGGTATTACAAATACAATATTAACATGATATCTAAATATTCTCATAATTATAAAATACTTCTAGAATATAAATTCAATATATATTTTGTAAGCAAAATTATCTTTGGACATGCTTCTGGCATTTTGAATCCTTTAAGAATTTTTACGTAAACTTCACTATTTATTAAGAATCTAACAAACACTTAATTTTTCTTTCATAAGTTGCCAGAATAATAATATATACAAAATTATTGTATCATCTACAAAATCATATGTCTCATCATAATCATCATTAGACTTTGTGAAAATCTTTATTTTCGCATAAACACATAAACATTCATATATCCCATGATACTGTTATATTTCTAATGTTTGTACAGTAGGTTCTTAACTGTCACAATATAATCATATTTTCATTGTGTCTTTTTTTATTTTTTTATTTTCCTTTTTCCAATAATCTTTATATCTACTTCTTATGACATATCTTTATATAAGATCCTCATTTGATCATGTGATATCATTTTCAAAATTGTTATCGATAATTTTATTTGTTCGGTTCCATTTTTCCAATTGTGACATAACTCATTAAGATTTATGTTATTTTTCAGGTACCCAAACCTCTCTTGAGATTTTGTAATTAGTTATGTCTTAGCGCTTTTCTGGAGTATCTACCTCCTTAATATGACCATCGTAATTATATACTCCACTTTATCAATAATATTTATATTTGGAATCAAATGGTTTCACATGCTTTGGGCATGTCTTACTTTTATTTATACTGATTAGAGCATTTTTAGCTGGAATATGAGATTTAATAACTCTCATTTAGGTCAGTAATTTCATCTTATAGATATATTATAATATTTCATGAATGCATAGCTTGAAGAACTTCTGGTCTATACTTTTATATTTAAGGATCTATACTTAATAGTAATAATGCATTCCACGTGTTCTATTTTCCAGCTATTCAATTCCTCCCCCTCACGTTAGGAAAACATTGTCAAATTACAAATCAACTAATCATGCAATATGAGTCTCATAAATCTATTTATTTCCTTTAGAAACATCCTTTTGTTTCATTTGAAACAAACAAAAAGGATAAGGTTCTTACCCAGCAATTTATTCCAACTTTCTTTCAATATCTATCTATGTGCATTGTCTTGGATTAATTGGAATAAACATTGCATATTCAAACTTTTTAAGATGTAATATATCTGTCTCTTGACCAAAAGCCAATTTTACTGGGAGAATTTCGTTGGCTTGTATAAGTACTACAATATATAAGATCAAATATACCAACATTGAAATACAAAAATTTGTTCTCATAATCATTGCTCTAGTTATTTATGGAGGCTTTAACAAATGATTTATGGATCGTATGATCCGGAAACTGTGTGCTCAGCGTAAAGATTAGCTCAAACAATCTTGCAAACTTCATGTTGCAAACTAACAATAATCACATATGTAACTATCTTATAGATACATCTATCAAATTTATTAAATACTTATATGGTTTATATGCTATTTTAATGGGCACATATAATTACGTTTGATATATTTCCAAAAATGCAGAGATTCATTTCTAATAATGACAAGTGATATTTTCATAGTCAATTTTATTTGAGAATAGGCAGCACATATCAATTATTGAATTATATAATATATTGGCTATTCATAAAGAATCTTCTAGTTTTTCAATGGATATCAATACATAATCTTTTATAATTCATTAAATCATATATAAGACTTGGATGATCAAACAAGTCATGCCAACAATAAATTTCTTTGGATTAGTAAACTTTTGATGTACTATAATGTAACATGTTTCTTAACCAACAACAAACTTTTCAATTTCCATAAGATATTGATTTAAAATTGTAACCTGCCATCCATTTTTGGAAAATTAAGTAGGCTTTGTGATGAAGCAATTAGCAGAGCTTTTCAATTTAACTCACAATTGTATTATAATAATCTCCCCCTCAAGTGAGTCATATAAGTGTGCTTCATTTAATTCTGTTTTTTAAAGATAGACTAGTATATAGTAGGCCAATAACCTATCTTTCACTTCAAAGGTTACATACTTCATGCTTCACATAAAATCATGGATTTAAATCCAATTTGGCTATCATTTTCAGACCCTTTGTGAACCAAACTTCTAATGTAGATCTATGGATTATAATTTTCATTATCTATTCTTTGTTGGGAAAATCTGTATTAGTTCTTCTTTTGATACACATTAAACAGTACAAAATAATTAAAAGTATCTACAACAGATTTATTTTCTCATAATCTATGTAACAACCCAATAAATCATATTAAGTAGAATTGCATCTCACATCCCAATTATAGAAATTACTTAACAAAATTAACTAATAATTATTACTTGAGTCAGGTCCAAAAATTTCTGTCAACCTGAACCTAATCACATGTAAACGCATAATGAAACCAACAGACACTTTCCATTACAACATATTTAAATATAGATCAATTTAATGCGCACACACTTGAATAAATTTTATATTTAAATCATATTAAGTTGTGCTAATAACATGTTATAAAAATAAAAGAAATATGTGATAAGAAAGAAAAGTAAGAAAAGAGAGAAAATTTGAGAGAGAAATAAGGGGGGCAATTCTCAATCACTTGTGTTATATGTAGTTATAATGCTTTGTACAATATCTCTATTTATAGACATCTAAGAGTCATTACAAAGAATCACAATTAATACTCCCTCAAGTCTTAATTATATGATAAAGTTGACCTTTTTTTTGGAGAAATTAAGGAAGCTAATTAAATTACTTTAAAGTATTTTTATTTTTTTCTCCAAACTAATTAGTTTAACTAATAAATTAATATATAATCTAAGGATACATAACATATGATATGATTAAGTAACTTATTTAACTTCCTTAATCTCTAAAAAAAAAGTCAACTTTATCTTATATTTAGGACCGGAGATAGTATACAATAAATGGTACAATTAATACTATATGACCTTTCGTATTATTAAATATTCCTTTAGTTCCTTAACAACATATTTATGGATGCTGACTAGGATATGAGTCAATAGACATCCATATAACTAATATTCATAATAAAAAAAATGAGTTATTGGTGTATTAGCAACCCAGTTAATAATATCCCATAAAATTCCCTTTTAATACCCCCAATTAATAATATTTTTTAAAAATGATTACTTAATCAATGAATTATTAATAAGTATAAATAAATGAAATCAGGGAACAATCAGTAATAAAGTGTATTTATTAATTGATGAATTAGAACTGACTAATTTTCCAATGAACAAGATATTACAAGTTTTTAAGAGTAAGATTGATGATTGATTTACTTAAAATATATTTAGGAAAAATCACACCAAAGTCCAACCAAGAAAAATAATATCAGAAAATCCCATAATTTGTCAATGATAAGTGAAATAGCCACCATTGACAAGCCGTAAGACTTTTCTAATATTATTTTCCTAAACTGAGACCTTAAGGTGTATTTGATTTGAGGAGAGGGGAGGGGAGTGGGGGTAAATTACTTTTTTGGGTGGGAGGAACCCAAAATTTACCCTCTCATTATGATTTGTAGATAAATATTTATAAATAGTCTGAATTTTTATTTTTATATTTTTAAAAAAAATTGTATCGACAACCTAAATATATAACTAAACTGATATTATGGACCTAATTCTTATTCTCCCAAAAGAGAATGATATGCCCTTTAATTAGTAGGCTACGACGGCGTTTTAGGAAAATAAGCATCAACGACCAATGAAATGGATGTCAATTTTGATGTCAGCACCGTGCTGTGATCCTCTGTGCTGAGCGAGTAGAACCCTTTTTCTTCCCCTATGACCCAAATTGCTTTCTTTTTGTTGCTTTTGTAGCCTTCTTCTTCCCTATACGCTCTCTTCAATCTCATCGTTAGCAACCCTCCTCCGAATTCCCAATTCTTCATTTACTCCGATTACCGGATTTGATTGATTCCTTGTCGATTCAAACGTACCAATACCCCAAAACCCATTAATCTTCGCCGTTTTACATTAGTCCTATAATCTTTCCTAACTAAATCGTTTGTCAGGGATGAACGACTATTTGAGCAGCGATGAAGATTATCATTACTCCGATCAGGGCTCCGTCGAAGGCTTCGAAAACGACGAGCCTGATATTCAGTTGGTCACTCCCAAGGGCCCCTCAACCCTGGTATTCGATTGTGCTGCTCGATTTTTTTCGTTTTTTAATTGAGCAGGAAACAGGGAATTTGATTGTTGTTCATTTTTTTGTTCAACCGCTTGTTTCTTCTTTTTTGGATGGGTAACGTAAACGTTTTTGGTGGGTTCTGGTTTGCTTTGGGTGGTAAGATATATATTATTCTCACTGTTTTGCTCGTCGAACCGGGGTTGCTATTTCTTGGGCTTCTCTTGATCCTCTTGGTTGCGAATTGTTAGTCATCTTTGTGAAGTACATTCCATGAATTTTTTTAATCAATTGTTTCTTTATGGCTGGACTTTTTTTTTTGGGGCAAGTGCCACAGCCAAAGCTTTATCCCCCCCCCCCGGCGGCGGGAATCTGCTGTTATTGCTATTCAGGAGTTTTTTTTTATTGAGGCAAATGATACCTTGATTAATCTCTGGATTATGAGAATGCTGGAAACTGAGTATTGTAGCATCAAATTTGTTGAATTTATGATTTAATATTTGGTGTTCGGAAAGTGGCAGCTGGGCATGATGCAATTTTTCATTCTGATTACTAGCTTTAGGATGACTGATAAAATAGAAGTATATATCATTCTATATTCTGTACTGTTATATAAAGGCGGATTCTTTATGGTAGTTTTCCTGTGCTGATAATGTTTTTCTGAATTACTATACTGGTTCAGGTGATTACAAGGGAATCACTTCTAGCTGCACAGGTAAAAAGAGACAAAAGAAAACCACTAAACAATTGAATTACTACAGCATTTATTATTCAATTAAATGTCACTTTTAGGTTAGGTTTTCCTGAGAGTTCTTAATGCACATTTATGTAGAAAGAAGATTTGCGCCGAGTAATGGAAATGCTATCACTAAGAGAGCACCATGCACGTACCCTGCTTATTTATCATCGTTGGGATGTGGAGAAGTTGTTTGCAGTGTATGTAGACAGGGGAAAAGCTGCCTTGTTTGCTGAAGCTGGCGTTAGTGTGGATGAACAGTGTGATCCTGACCCATCGGTTCCTTCTTTAGTCACGTGTAACATCTGCATGGAGGATGTTCCCATTGATGAAGTGACAAGAATGGACTGTGGGCACTGTTTTTGCAACAGCTGTGAGTGTGTGTGTGTGTGTGTGTTGCACTGTTAAAAATCTTCTTTAAACAATATTATCAACTATTACATGGATCTTGTTCTGTGTCTGCCTTTTGATTTTATAATGATAATTATTTAGCTGTTGAACGTGCTTAATTTTTGAGAAAGTATTAAAGGCATTATCAGAAGATTTCTCTTTTTATATTTATTATCATTTTGCACAATGATGCAAAATCATACAAAATTCATTTTTAATTGTTTTTCATATCCATGTCTTCTTTACAGGTTGGACAGCACACTTTATTGTCAAGATAAGTGAGGGTCAAAGTAGACGTATAAGGTGCATGGAACACAAATGTAATGCTATTTGTGATGAAGCTGTTGTGAGAAGTCTAGTCAGTAAAGAGAACCCTGATATGGCTGAGAAATTTGATCGTTTTCTTCTTGAATCCTACATTGAAGACAATAAAAGAGTTAAATGGTGTCCCAGCATCCCTCATTGTGGGAATGCAATACGTGTTGAGGATGACGAATTATGTGAGGTGGAATGTTCATGTGGTCTACAGTTCTGTTTTAATTGCTTGTCAGAAACGCATTCCCCATGCTCCTGTTTGATGTGGGAGCTCTGGGCTAAAAAGTGTCGAGATGAATCAGAAACTGTTAATTGGATAGCAGTTCATACAAAACCTTGTCCAAAATGCCACAAACCAGTGGAGAAGAATGGCGGTTGCAACTTGGTTAGCTGTATCTGTGGTCAAGCATTTTGGTAAGCATACCCTTACCCATTTAATCTACAATTTCATTCATTTGTATACATTTAGAATGGTAATAATGATTGAGAATAATAAGAACAATAATAATATAAGCCATGTCTTCACAAAATTACCCCCTTTTGGTGCAGTTGGCTTTGTGGTGGAGCTACTGGGCGAGAGCATACTTGGTCTAGTATAGCTGGTCATAGCTGTGGTCGCTACAAACAGCTAGAGAAATCAGCCGAGCGGGCAAAGCGAGATCTATATCGGTACATGCATTATCACAATCGCTATAAAGCTCACACAGACTCCTTTAAACTTGAAAGTAAATTGAAAGAGACTATACAAGGCAAGGTGGCTATTTCAGAGGAGAGGGATTCTACACTCAGGGATTATAGTTGGGTGAATAATGGACTTTCCAGACTTTTCAGATCTAGGCGTGTCCTATCATATTCATATCCATTTGCATTTTATATGTTTGGAGATGAGCTATTTAAGGATGAAATGTCAGAAGAACAAAGGGAAATAAAACAGCACTTATTCGAGGATCAGCAGCAACAGCTTGAGGCTAATGTTGAAAAGCTTTCGAAAATTCTGGAGGAACCCTTTGACCAGTTTCCAGATGATAAAGTCATGGAGATAAGGATTCAAGTCATTAACCTCTCAGCCATTATTGACAATCTGTGCCAGAAAATGTGAGCTATTATTTGGCGAATCTTTTCATGCATCTTTTTCTTTTACCCTGATGATTGGGAAGTTCTGATCATTTATGCAGGTATGAGTGCATTGAGAATGATTTATTGGGTTCTCTTCAATTGGGCATTCATAGTATTGCTCCATACAAGTCAAAGGGCATAGAGAGGGCATCTGAACTTTCAACTTGTTGGAACTATAAAGCCAATAATGCTGGTAAATGTTTAACGTGGGTTTTTGTTTTACTTGTGAATGGTGAATTAGAGAGATGGATTTATTGAAATGTATTGTGTCAATGATTTACTGTTGTGTCTGCAGTGGATTCTTAGTAACTGCACCTTTCTGTCAAATTGAAACATCTGTTTTATTTAGTTTCATTTTACTTACATGCATATTCAAGTATAAATTTGCTAATGTCTGGGAAAGAAGTTAATGGGTTGGGGAACTAGTTAATTTTAGTTTATTTTACTTGCCCATTCGAATAACCTTTCTTCCTTTTTTTTTAAAGGAAATTTTAAAGTTGACCTTGCTTGTAGGAAAAGGCATTTCAAACTGTACCTATGAACTTCATGTATGAACAATCATTGGGCTTTTAGTGCTTATTTAAGCCCTCAAATCATGCTGGTTAATATTGTATTTTTGTTAGCTGTGAAAATATAAATTATCGATTTCTTTCAGTTTACTTGAAAAGAATTCTGGAACAAAATATGGTGTTGACTGTTGATTTGTTTTTGTTGCAACTTAAAATAATGTTAAATAATAAATGCTTAGATGCTAGGTAGCTTTCTAATTGTAACTGTCATATTACTTGGTTTCCTACAATTTGGCTTAGTCGTTGCTCATCCGAAATGTTACTGAAAATGGTTCTTGTGTTTTGCAAGAATAGTTGGAACAGCAGAACTTGGTCGGCCCTCTGGGTCTGGAAGTTCAGATGATAGTGGATGTCCTTCTCCCAAGCGTGCTAGGAAAGAAGGTGCTGGTGGTGTCCTTTTTGATCTAAACTTGCCAGCGGAGTTTGTAGACAGAAATTGACTCTGAAGGAGACCTTATATAAATACAAGTGTACAGGTCTAACAAATTGCTTGTCTTTGATGGAATCAATCATTTTGGAATATCCCGCAACTAGTTTACTTCCCCATATATCTTACTTTTGGGTATTTCTTTGCCGAGATATATTCCGGAAAAATTCGAAATTATTTATTCCTATCTCCCTTGTAATGGTGCCAAATCTTAGCATTGTATATATGGGGCCTTTTCGGCACATATGGCTAATAGAAACGTAAACCTTCTACTTGTGACTGACTCCATCACCCTTGAGTACAATCTCCAGGGTTCTTGTTAAAGTAGCTCACTCCAATGGTTTTCCTTTCATTCATTTTATATGGTGCCATTTTCTTATGAATCCGTTAGTTTTTTTCCCCTCCTCTTCTTTCTGTGGATTGCTCTGGTATTGCTTTGAATTGCTGAAATTTTGAATTTAATGGCCCAAGATTGCCCTCTTTTGGCAAACCAACAAAAAAACAGAGAGAGACCCAAGACTGCCTAGTTCTTCCTTGTCTTAAAACAGCGATAGTTTATTCATTGACTGAATCATGTCAAGTGCAACGCATTCTCTGGTTCACTTCCACTGTCTTTACCTTGCCTGATGAGCATATACAGAGTAATGGAATGACTTACATGAGTCATGTACGGAGGTGTGAGTTTTTTGTATTTTCCATTAACGTCTGGTTTAGCATTTGGACGCAGTTGATGCTGATGCAATTTGGAGAGGGAAGCTTCTCCTTTTAGCAATTCAATAGAGTCATGAACTTGTCAATGATGATGATGTTAGGACTTGCATATGATTTGAGAAGAGTTTGGTTCTCAACAAGCAGCTTGCCTATCTCTAATGTCAAAACCGGTGAGTTACGGATGTGTGCAACTGCACTGTTGGCCTTAACACAAAACTTGTATGGATACAGAAGATTCTAGGTCTCATTCTGCATAAAGCATGCAGAATTATGAAACTCACTGGCTTTGTTGCTGTCTGTCTTTCTTTTGCTTACTATGTTTGCTAAAATTTCTGTCACTGTAGTTTTAACTAGTTGTGCTGACTGTGCCTGATTTAATGAGGTGTATAGTCAAAATATTATCATAATGACCTAATCTGTGTAATTTGCAGAAAGCATATTTGCTTTTTCATATTTTGTCTTCCTTATTTCTTCCACATAAGATACCCCTTCCTATTCCTTTTATGAGAACCCAAAATTTAAATTGTCTTGGTCCTTAGCTGTCTCAATATTTGATGAATTTTTTTTCCCATTTGTGCCCTTCATTAATTATATATATTACATTAATTAAAGGTTAGATGATACTTGTGTCAATTTTATTTCTCTCTCTTACTTACCCTTTATAAATAAGGGTATACTTGGAAAAAAAAGTTTATTTCAAGACATGCTTATTATTTTTAACTAATTTTAATCGCTTTTTTAAATCACGTAATTCAGTTATTGTCCTCTTATAAATAGGGCCGGAGGGAGTATTTGGAAGAGGAGGACTAGTCTTATAATATCATTGTACAACTGATTCAATGGGGGGCATATAGTGTAGTTGGTTGGCCTGTGTATTGCCCCAAAAACACTCATCCTACTGATCTAAAGGGGTTGATATTATTGGGTGACGTGTGCGGTTGTTATACACTTGAGGGCAAAAAATGCATAATTTTTATATTGACTGGAGCATGGTGACCAATAAATTTATTCATCCCATTTTTAAAACAATGTGACTTTCGTATCTTTTGTCATCAGAATACAAACTTAAGATGTGGCTCGTCTATTCTCATGGTATTTGAGAGTTCTACAGCGGTTTACTGGATGAGTTGAATCGATTATGAATTTAGTTAATAATTATCATAGTTCCGAAGCAGACAATGTATTTTTAAAAAAGAAAAATTAAAGTATGACGATCAAGGTCAAGATAATCTGGAGTGTGGTCTTGAGGGGTTATGTCAGATTCGTGAATGATTCGCATAACCAATGGAAGAAAGTCTAGTGGTGTATACAGTTTTCCTGTTTGGGCCAAACAAAGCCTAAAATATGAAGCAACACGTTCCCAATGAAAATGATGAAAGGAAAAATGAATAGCACCATTGAAAGTAATCACTGGGAAATCAATAATATCATTATACGTTTGTGCTTGAGGGAGCAGAATCATTTTTCCACATTATTGAGGACCCTAATTATAGTGATTCTGCGCTCCAACGTGGTCCCTTGCATTTCACAGCCTATATTTAGTCTTTTTTTACGAAGTTGAAACGTAATTTAACATGTATGAGAAATTTGAAAAAAGAATAGTTAATAATTAAATTCTATGAAAATTATATTTAAAAGAGACAAAAGTTTACAATCAAATTTTAAAAATCAACTATAAAGTTTTATAAAAGCTACGCTTTTAACTAATCCTAGTGGCAATTTTTTAACAAATTGATAATAACTTTCCCAAAATCAAGGATATATAGTTTTAATTTTTTAAAATACAATATCCTGAAATTGATAAGAACTTATTATCATTGGAACTAATTACAATTATTTGTTATGATATTTTAACAAAATTTTCCTTAGTTTGGAGAAGAGGTTAGAATATGAACATGAAAGAAGTTTACTCTGAATCTACCATGCACTGTTATGTTCAAGTTTAATGTCGATTTTTTGTTTCATTTTATTCATTCCTTTTATTTTCTATCAATTGCTGTGATCAAATATTTTAATACTTAATATGAAAAAAAAAAACTCTTATTCTTAAAATTATGCTTGTCCACAGACAATAACATACAGATCTCAAACCACAGGAAGCAGAGCAGTATCCAAAGATATACTCCATACAGCTTAATCTAGATAAGGAGTTGATTGTTCTTCCCAAATTGCAATTTTTTACAGTGAAAAGGCAAAATTTTATACTTTTAATCTCACCCCAGGCAAAATAACTCATGTTCATTTATTAAAAAAAACTATGCCTATATTATCCATTATTTAAAAACCCGAAATAGCCGAAGATGCTCTGTTCTAGGTTCTTATCATTGCCATTGACTACACTTTCACACTCTGTTTCCAAGTTTCTCTCTTCTTTGTTTTCCACGCCTCACTAATCTCAACGTAAAGATTCTTCCTTTTTTTACCTCTTCGTTCTGACAACCATATTAAACGTTACTAACCCCAATATGCATTGCTTACTTATAATTTATAAAGGAAGTTTTCATTAATGACACTCTTAAAAAACATTACAATTATGATTTCTTCCTTAACCTTGTCTGTTGATTTCTGTGACTGCACCAAACTTTAAGACGCTTTTATTATACGAGTATGTTTTCTTCGTAAAGTTTTTCTGACATGTTTTGTTTTGTTGTTACAATTGTTTAACCTTCCAATAATTTTTATGATACTAACAACCTAGGCTAAGTAGTAAGCTCAGCTCCTTGTAGCTTTGCACTAATTCAGAGGTTTGGAGTCTGCAGAATCTTTGTTGGCTCTGTATTTATAGAAACAGAGAAGGGTTTTTTGTTTCGTGGTCTGGTTTTTCATTAATTAGCCCACAAGTATGTCTGTCATTTTCTTTTGGGGAATCAATATTTATGACTTGGTCTGAAGCATCTTTTGGTGGCTTGGTTTTCAAAGTTGACCCCAACCCATTACCAAACTGTCTAGAAGAACACACTTCATAGAATATTATAATATTGTCTTCGTCTGCTATGAAGTTATCAGATTCATTTTTGGGGTTTTAACTTCTATTGCAAGCAGCTGAAATATGAGGCTACTCATCAATGGTCACCAAGAAAAAGTATAACAGCAATGATAACTGTAGTAGGAAATAAGAATAAAAGTGAATAAATAAAATAGTGGGTAACGGAAAAACATTTTTATTTATAAGAATATATATGATAGTACATCAAAAGAAAAAAAAGAATTCATATGACCATGACATATAAGTGAGGTCATGATGTCATATTTAATAAGTTACAATTTCATTTTTCTACTCACCACCATTCTTTCAATATTGATTTGAACAAACCTTAAAGGCTTAAATTGGGTTAAGTTCTCTCTGTGATTTTTTTCCTATTTATAAGGTGAAAATCAAGATTTAAAGCATGTTTGTTTTAACATTTTTATTGTTCTAATACGTGTAAATGAATCACAAAAGCTTTCAAATGAACATGCATTTAGCTCGAGGAAACATGCAAGTCCACTTTTAGATTACATAGTCTTACCCTAAATGTACAAGGCTCCCATTAGGTAGGGTTTGAGAAGGGATAGATATACATAGTCTTACCCTATAAGAAAAGAGGTTATTTTTTAGATTTAAATATGTAATCTCCAGGTCACATGGCAATAACCTTATCATTGGATCAAGGCTCACCCTCTCCACTTTTAGATTAAGGGATGTTAAGTAATCTCTAATCTACCTAATTACATCAATTAAAGTGCATTTTTCTCAATTTCAATATGAATTGCTTTTTCTTTTAATCAATCAATTGTATTACAAAGAGTTTTTTCTATTTGTATTTGAGTATTAGTGTTTGTTTGTCTCCACTTAAAAAGGACATACTTTTATGCTTTACAAGATAAAACTTATACCGCATGTTTGTAATAGGCATGTTTTTGGGATTCCACCCCAAAAACTAGTTGTTGAAGTTAAAACCTAAGACCTTATAAGATCCTTTTTTTATGAAAACCCATGTAATGTATGACTCATTACAATGTTTACCTCATACTATTATACAATGTAAAATTATTTAAAATAAGTGAAACCAAACTCCTCCTTATTGTATTTAAAAAAGGATAGCTCTCTTAATATGTTTTTTATTCACAAAATTAAACTCTTATTTTTTTTTGCATACAATTAATTTTCTTTCATTTAACTCTACCCTCTGGTGGATGAATGTACATTATATATGTGTATTATTGGTGTATGTGGAGCAGCTCATCCAATAAGAAAAGGTAAGTCACTTTTTCTCTCAGCCAACTAATTGACTAAGCCTCCTCAATATGCAGAATTAGTTGTATCCCAAGTTTCTGAGAGATAGATTAGACAAAAAAGACAGCCCACCAAAAGCAGTCATTTCATCTCAAAACAAAACAATGTGGATTGGTGCTTCCTTTGACAAATCACCTTTCACCCCTTTTGAGGTTTTTGCTTTTTCTTCAAAGTGCGCCTTCCCCTTTCTTTTCCCTTTCATCACCAAATTCATTCTCTTGTTGGGGCCCCATTTTTCCCACCAAATTTCACCAAAATCAAGATTGAATATTCATCAGTTCGTTTAAGAGTTGTTGGTCACAAAAATGCCCTCATGCAGTCTAATCAGTAGTTGAACTTGCTTTGTCTTGTCTTCACATTTGGAATAACATTTAGAGGCCAAGTTCGTTCACCCCAATGGGTTAACTTATATTATTAATGATAATCAAGACTTTTGAAATTTAAAATTTTGCCTTCAAGATACTTTTTAAAGTTCTTATTCATATTTCTTAAAGTTAATAGCGAATTTACAACTTCTTTATAACATTGAAAAGATCAGGATGTAGCCTTAAAATAAACATATTTATAACTTTCAAATGCATCAACCATAATTTATTTACATGATCTTTGAGAAATTTTTAATTTTTAGAACTTTTGATTCACCTTTGTTGATGAGTTGAGTCTTTAATTCTTTTAAGTTAAAAGTCATCTCTTTGTAGGAGGTGAAAGTAATTAAGGAGCTAACAAAGGCTCAATATAGTTACCAACAAAAATTAACCTGTTTGATCAGGGTACAAACCTAATTTATATATTTTTTTATTAAGAGAAAGAGGCACAGTAGTCATTGAAGTGATCTTAGACCACTTCTCCCCTTCCTCCAATACACAGGTTTGACTCGTGCCACTGATATAATCAAAAAAAGAAAGAGGTTCAACAATTATCACTGTGAAACATGAAAATATATAACCAGAGGGTTGATCATCAATAGAAGTATTAATTTTTACAAGTTGATCAAAGAGAAGCGTCAATTTCAAGACATTAGCAAGGTTGGAGAATTTCAAGGCTTAATATTATCATAACTAAGTGTTAGTAGTTATCCGGTATAGGACTCTATATATATATATATATATGAATGACTTTCAAATCCTTAAGCAAGAAAAATTAGTTTCAGGCAAACTTGAAAGCATATGGTATCTTCTCTGAAATCTTACTCTGTGTCCCTTTTATAAACAATTCTTTTTTTTTTGGATCTGGTCTTTAATATAAGTAAATTTTTTTCTTATATCTCAAAATTTAAAATATTTTTTCCTTTTCCACTCTTTTTAAATACATATCTTTATATTAATTATCCCTCACTCACTACTAATTATCTTTCATTTAATCATTTGTTACACATTCTTTCTCATGTTTTTCCCCTCATTCTCTCCCCTATGTTCTTTTTATAAATATGGGAATATTTGGAAAAAATATGATATTTTTGACACATTTATTATTTTTAACTAATATTAACCGCCAGTTCATTTTGAGCAATCAAGAAAAAAGTTATTTATAAAAAGGATTAGAAGGAGTACTACTTTGGTCCTATTTATAAGTTCAAATTAGCTAATTCTCATATACTAAGGAGATATGGTTAACTCATTAATTATGTGCCAAATTTTCAATTTTTCCCTTATCTATAATTGGTTTCAAAAGTCAATATGAATAAATTCTTTTTGTTTATTGCAATTAAGAAGAGCAAAAAAGTAAAAAATGCATTTATTACTTTGAAATTTGATTTTTAATAAGGACTAAAATTTTTTGTCAAAAAAAACTTATAAATAGGACTATCACATTGACCGATCACTTTGGTCCTAGTTATAAATTCCAATTAACTCTCACATATAAAAGAGAGTTAATTAATTCATTAATTATTATGTGCTAAATTTTTAATTTTTCCCTCATTTATGAATGGTTTATAGACTCAAAATGAATAAATTATTTTTGTTTATTATAATTAATTGTTGTAAAATTATAAAAAGCGCATTATTATATTGTAACTGGAGTTATAATAAAGACCAAAATTTTTAGTAAAAATGACTTATAAATAGAATAAAAACTGTGTGCGCAAAACTTTCTTTAGCTAGTGGTTGAGAGTGAGAAGGAAAAAATTCTCCATGGTTGAGTCAAAACTTAAAAGTATTGTAGAATGTTTGGATTAACTTATTTTCTACGAATAAGCACTTATTACATAAATCAAGATAAAACTCCTCTCACATACTTACCTTATATACCGTAAATCACGATTTATAAGCACTTATTATCCAAAAATAAACTATCCCAAATTAGTACAAACAAATAGATAAGCCATGTAAAAAGTAAAAATGCTATTCTCATGCTTTCTTGAATGTAAAAGAGAAAAGAAAGCAAGTGCACGAGTGGAAGCTGGAACTGCCACCCACCTTGTCACTTCTATTCTTTCCAAACGGTGAAGATCTCTTCTTTTAACAAACTCTTATTAAAGCTCATGCAACACTAGTTTTTATTTTACTTCTTTTTACGCAAAATGCAAAAAAGCTCAACAGCAAAAAAGCCTTCAAAGTTGATGTGCCTTTATACATGCACGTTAAGTGTTTGACTATTTCCATTTATTGTTGATGACAGTGTAGCATACTCTTGCTTGTACATATCTCAGTTTTGCCTTCCTGTTGCCTTGTCCTTTCCTTTCTTTTTTGTTATCCCCAAGCAAGTGCTACTTTGAAATATATGATGTTCTTCAAAAAGCCATGACCTCAATTTCTTCTTTTGATGCAACGCAAAAGATCCAACTTTGCAAAAGATAAATCTTGTGAGCACCTTAGGTTGTTCTCTTCGTACAGAGCTCTGGTTTGATTAAAGCATTTGCCTGACGCGTTTAAAAAGGGAACAGAGTGTGTGTATATGGGTTTGAAATAGATATAACTAGTAACCCATTTAGTTTCTTTTCAGTTTCATATCCCAAGTTGGTCCAGTTTTTGAAACTCTGTCTCTTTGAGAAGTCTCGTTCCATGATAGTGTAGTTTCTGCTGCGAATACGCAGAGTAATGCAAAGAATTAATGCGTTTTGGATGTATCTTATCATTTTTTGTCCGTTTCTGATGGTTTTATTCGACGCATTTAATGATGTTTTGGTGTTTTCTTTGATAGCGTTGAAGATTTAAAACCCAGGCCTGACACAATACCATTTGCATGAAAATAAAGTGGCACAATTCTGGATTCGAGGAATTCAAGTTCATGGACGCGACACTTGTATTTTCAAGCCACAAGCGCTCTAAAAGGTTTTCACTCTGAAAATTTTACTTTAAGAGTTTCACTTACATCTCTTCTCTTCGAAGTTGTTGTCTTCTTAAACCAAAACAACTGAAGATAGGAGTTTTTAGGAACACATTATCCTACTGAAGGGTCCTATGCTCTGTAGTTTGATTTGAACAAGAAGGTTAAATTTCCATACTTGTCTCATCTTCATTCCACAAATGATTGTCCTGTGAGAAGGCTTTTCTCTGTCTACTGCATATTCATAGAGTCAACTTTACCTAAACAAGTCTGAGACTTTATCATTTTGAATAGCAGTGATCCTATGGAAACCAGAGTCAGAGAAGATGGATTATGGGGTAATAGTATTGAAGGTTCTTATCACACTAGCATGGTATATCTCTCACCTGCAGTTGCTTTGCCTGCCCGGATTTTTTTATTTCTGTTTTAGTATGATGGTTTAGTAATCTACATTTTTTTTTAAAAAAAAAGGGGACGGGGCAGCTTATGGAAAGCAATGAATCCAAGAAGAGGCAATACCATAATATTGATCTTCAGAGTTCTTTGACTCAAGAGGTACTATTCTCAACTGGTTTAGTTCCACTATGAGAGATAGCTAGTGATAAGCTCATAAATTCGCCGTTTATTCATAGACAGCTGGCTTATTGTTCTTTTTATACTGTGTTTCTTCTTGTCTTTGAAGATTCTAATGCTTCAAAAACGATTACATCAACAATTTGTGGTACGAAGTGCATTAGAGAAAGCATGTTACCTACCTTTCTCACAAGATGCTGCATTAGAAAGCTCGATGCCAATGGTATATCTTGTACACTTAAATGGATGCACTAAATGGCTTTTAACTTTGCTGGATATTTTTTGTTGATTATGTATCTATTGTTTCTCAATTTTAGGCCACCAAGGAACTAATTAAAGAAATTGGCGTATTAGAATTAGAGGTAGTGTACTTGGAACAATATCTTCTCTCGCTGTATCGGAAAAGATTTGATCATCAAGTTTTGTCTCTATCAGCCAAGGAAAGAAGATTGGAAACAGATTCAGACACTAAAAAAGGAAGTTCATCAATTAATGGGAAGGGTACTATCACTGGGAAGGATATTTCTGTTTCTTCCAACAATCTATTGTCACCAAGAAATTCAGTTAGCTTCCCACTTAAGGAACGCAATAAACAATTAGAACCAGAAACTGTTTTGGACTCAAGTATTCATCGAAGTCACTCCACACTGTCTCAACAATCAGTTTGCTCCATCGAAATTTCTCAGGCCAAAGCTTTGGACACTTTCCATTCTTTGCCATTGTCAATGCTAGAGGTAAGTTTCAACAACTAACAGGAAGAATTCTTACTTCCTTATATTGTTATACTGAGTTATTGGTCCCTCAAATACACCACTGCCACAATTTTAGTCCTTAAAGGTTAATTACTAACATATTAGTCTCAATGCCTTAAAGAGTACATCAAGTAAATTTTGGTATTGTATCAGTAAACTGTATTGACACCAACAATGTTGCCTAAAGAGCCTAAAATTTGCCCGATTGGAATGCTTGCAGTTGACTTGGTGACTCAACTGTTACATTTGCCCAATGAAGTTGTATATACTTTATTTAGTCATAATTGAGCCATGAATGCCAGTTTTAAATTTTGCTGACAGATTTAATGTTCAGACTAGATATAATACAAGTTTCTTAAAACATTGAGATATATATTAAATCCAAGGTGGTGGTATCTTTTTTGGGACCACTAATGTAGCTTAATGTTTAAATTCAGTGCTTTCTAATTTGGTGTTGTATTCAAATTATATTTCATCAGCAAGCTCAGAGTAATAACTGCAGTTCAACCTCCCTGGCTGAGCATCTAGGAAGTTGCTTTTCTGATATGGTTCCAGAGACACCAAACTGGCTTTCTGAGGAGATGATTAAGAGCATATCAGCTATATATTGTGAACTTGCAGACCCTCCTTTTATTGGTCATGATAATTCTTCATCCTTTATTCCATTCTCATCATCAGCATATGAGTTTTCCTCACAAGGCCAGGGAAATAAGCAGGCCTCGCGGTGGAAGAAACATCGACCCTTCAATTTAAACTTTAACAACTCTTCTCACATCAAAGGATCAAAAGAATTTAGTGGACCTTATTGCTCAATGGTTAAGATTCAGAGGTTAAGCAGAGATAGTGAGAAATTAAAAGAAGTTGAGTATATGCTACGGAGATTTAGGTGAGCCATCTTTGCAATCCAAGTTCCATAAGTCTTTATCTTAAGAGATTCATTCGTTGAACAAGGAAACTACACATTATAACTTGTATGAAATTTGAAGCATTAAGATGTATGTATCTCTGAGGATTGAACATGAGCCATTGTTTGATAAGAGGATTATGATCTAATTTTGATGCTTTTAACCCACTCTCAAGAGACTAATATATGCTTAGATTAGAGTTATAAATATTTCAAGGATTTTGTCTAGCTAATAGTTTAAGCTGGAGAACTGAAATCAGCATTAATTAACTCAGCTTTGTTTTCTCCTTTAAATCAAATAGCTGCATTTCAATATTGACATATCATTCACACCTTTTAAACTATGTCAGTATGTTAAGAAAATCTCCTTTTTGTCTTGCTTTCTTATGCAGGTCACTTGTTTCTCGATTGGAAGATGTTAATCCTAGAAACCTGGAGCATGAAGAAAAGCTAGCTTTTTGGATCAATGTGCACAACACCCTAGTGATGCATGTAAACTTTTGCCTTTTGGAACTTCCAATGTTATTTCATTTATGGTTTTGTTCCAAGTCTCAAAGACAAATCTAGCTACCATATTGTTGTCTGTCATGTACAGGCTTTATTAGTTTATGGAATTTCAGCCAATAATGCCAAAAGAATTTCTACAGTACTTAAGGTGAGTTGGTCCCTAATATTAAGCTGACAAAATCCGTTGGCATGATTTGAAGTCCTTCTGAATTAAACTGGTTGATAATGGTGTTCAGGCTGCATATAACATTGGGGGTCATAATGTAAGCGTAGAACTTATACAGAACTCCATTCTGGGATGCAGATTGCCTCGTCCAGGACAAGTAACTCTGAAAACCTTAAACTTCCACATAAGCTTTTTCTCATTATTTTACATTACAAGCAAAGTAGTACATGGAATCTGAACCCTTTAGATTTATTTATTCTGAAGTTCTTGTAGAGTTCAAAAAGAGAAGAAAGGAAGGGCTAAAAATTATAATATATACTTTTATTCTCTGTGTCACTTTCTCTCAAAACCCTGCAAAAACTTCAAAAAAATCCAAAGGATTCTTACAAAAATTAAATGGGACTAATGCACCTTTCTTTTCTCCCAGTGGCTGCAGATTTTTTTCCCTTCAAAAACAAAACTTAAGGTTAGAGATGCAAGAAAAGCATACGCAATACACCGCCCGGAACCTTTACTGCTATTTGCACTCAATTCTGGAAGCCATTCAGATCCTGCGGTACACTTTTGCATCTTTATATTTGTTCTCTCTCTCAGTGTAAACTCAAGGAGACAGAAGTAACTTTGTGTAGCTCTTAATTGGAGCATTCTCTATAGTCTGAATATAACTAATGTTATTCTTCCCCAGATAAAGTAGCATACCTCTAAATCTCTGCTTGTTGCAACATTCCCAGGTGCGTTTGTACACACCCAAGAGTGTCTTGAAGGAGCTTGAATCTGCAAAAGAAGAGTACATTCAGTCTACCATCCCTGTGACCAAGGAACACAGAGTGCTTGTTCCAAAGATTGTTGATTTCTTTGCAAAAAACACGCGTCTTGGTGTTTCTGGTTTGATGGAGATGGTCAAGAACTACCTTCCAGATTCTCAAAGGAAAATCATTCAGGAGTTTCAATGGAAAGCAAGCTGGAAAGGCATTGAGTTGATCCCTCATAACTTCACTTTTAATTACTTGATTTCAAAGGAGTTAGCTTGGTAATCACTTGCCTTGGTAGATATTAGGATTAGAGCTTGGAATGACAGATGAATCTTAATTCAGAGTAATAATGAAAAAGAAAAGAATCCCTAGTTCCTTCTTGGTCAAGGTAAAGAAAGAAGACTTGATGCTGAAAGGAATCAAGACTGGAGTACTCTTACCAGTTGAGTCTCTTTGCATGACTGAAGTGAAACTGCTCAGCCTGGAAGATGCTGCCCAGAAAGCAAGCTTTTGTATTGATATATTTGACCGAAGATAATAGAGAAAAAGGGAAGGAAAAGTTTAATTCAAATACATCTCTCGTTTAGGAGTAATCAACAATGAGGAGGGGACGATGGTGAATTTTCCCTAACCTTTAAAAATCTCCCAAAATCTTCTCTATTTCTTCCAATCAGAAAATTTTTGGAAGAGAAAATCTTCCTACGCAAGGAGAAGGAAAATAACTATCCCTCCCTCTCCTGTACTTTTCTTCCCTTCCCCTTCAAGTCCCAAACATGTCCTAAATGTTTTGTGTTCATATATATGAACAATGAGGCCTGTAAATCATCAGTTTTGTTTGATTGGCATGGTTATGATTCAGTTATCATTCCTAGTATATGTAAGAACATTAGTGACAATTTTGTAATGATTCTCAGTGCTGTAGAGAATTGAGTGGTCAATTGAAGTGATGTTTATATTAGAGACCAGGCAGCCCTCCAACAGTGATTAGTTTATTATTGTATATCATAGTGAATGGTTCCTTTTTTAAGTTAATTTTGGAAGTCTTAAAATCGAAGTTGGAATCTTTATCTCTTGCGATGATGATGCAAGAGACTAAACAGGTGTATAGATGCATGCGCAGTAAGCTGATATTTGATAAGTAAAATTAATATATCCATAAGCTCAAACAGATTTGAATTCTGTACATCTAATTGGCAGGTGCATCTTGTATAATTAAATATGGACAAGAGAAGAGACAAAACAAATTTGTATGGCGTACATTTATCAAACATTTTTGGGCCAGTAGTATATTTATCATATTTTTTGGGTCACAATTTGACATTTCTAATAAAATACCAACTTAACTAATGGTCTTATATTCAAGCCCTAAGTATACAACTATAATACTTATTTAGAAGTAACGGGGTGTCTTTTGTAAGGTATTAAAACTTGGACCGGTTATTGAACCGGTCGGGGTACTGGGTTAAGGGGCAGTGAGTCAAACCGGGACCAAATCGATGAGAAATTGAAAATTTTAGACTTATAGTATGAAATTCTAAAAGAAAAATTAAATTTTTTTTTTTTAAAATACCAACCTGGACCGGACCGGTTTACCGGCCGGTTCGGCGGTTTCCGGGCCGGACCAGCCGGTCTGGTCCGGATTTAACAACCCTGGTCTTTTGTGAGACTTCATTTCACAGACCGACCTAATTGTTTGTTATCACAAACCGACCTAATTATTTATAATATTGAATCCCAAAAAAGTTGAAAAAAAAAAAGGAAAAGATGAAATCGGTGGCTTTTATTTTTTTCTTTTATGAGGGAAAAAAACAAAGAAAACAAATTGTTTGTTAGCTCATTGAAAGCGATGACAAATAAAGTGAAGCAAAAAAAGACAGAATCCGCCGCTCATAATTTCTTTTCGGCGGTTAAGGCATAAATTTATTAATCAAGTTTTGTCAGAGAAAAGTCTAGCACAAATATCTTTTAGAAAGGGTAAAAATATTAATAAACAATTAAAAAGAGGCATCCACCATAAAAACCTTTAAATCCGTACAAATCCGTACTAACAGTGTTAAATTATAAGAGACAAAAAACCTAATAACGTTAATACAAATTTAACAGTTGTTATGATGAATACCCCTTATTAATTATTTATTGATATTTTTATCCTTTTCTAAAAAATATTTATGTCAAACCCTCCTCAAACAAAACTTCATGAATAAAATTAAAATTGCACCTGCACCCTTTCTTTTCTATCTGCTCGGGGATCACCATAATCACTAGAATTCGCTCAACGTAGTGAGGAGAGAAGTCTCTTTGGCGGTTAACTGAGAATCAAAGATGAAACAGTGAGTGATTCTTTCCTAGGTCAGAATTCGCAAACCCTAAAATGGAAGACGAGGGAATAGGGTTAGTATTGGCCAGAGCTACTGAACTTAGATTGAAGATCAGCAATTGCATCCACACAGCCTCGCTTGCTGTGCACTCCGCTCCCAATGGCCCACTAGCGACGGAACCTTCTGATGGAAACCAAGAAGTGAATGACGCCGAAGATGACGATAATGATGAAGAAACAGAAAGGCTATTAAACATTTGCGATGCGCTGGAATCCTTGGAGAATCAATTATCTTCCTTGCAGGTTTTCCTCTAAGCCTCTTTCTTTTTTTTAGGGTTTTTTCATTGCAAGATATTTTTCTTTTTAATCGTATGGCATTGCATGATCTAATTTTCTATGCATTTTGTTTCTTTTCCTGGTTGGATAAGCTTAAATAATTCTTTCCATCTCTCAAGACGCACAGGTGAAAAAAGATCATATAGAACAAAAGCTCGGAACACTTGTCTTAGTTTCTGTTTAGGATTATAGCCTGTGATGTTTCTTTGGATAAGGGCCAGAGGAAGTGGGATGTATGCCCCTCTTGAACTCTAGTGAAGCTTCCCCTTTTCTTAAAAGCTCTTGAAGCAATCTGCTACCCTTGAAAGCTAAATTTCTGAAGCTCTCTGCCTTGGGAACCAAACTTCTTCTATGTACCTTGGTAATCCCATTCAATAAAAAACTACCCATTCTACTGAAATATTCTGCATACTTCCATGGTTCTAGAATAGTAAATACTCCGGCATTCATATTTTGACAAAAATAAGCAATTCTTGCCTATAATCCAGGATCTAACTTAACCATGATTTTAAACTAGATTGCATGGCTGTGACCAAAAGAACAAATTAAAGTACATGGCAATATGCTAATCACAGGAACGCCGATTACTCAATGCTACAAGAGTTCTAGAAATAAATCCCATCTTATGCCCTCGGTACCATTAATTAATAGGGTAAAAGTTGCCAAGCCCAGCAAAATGTTTGATTCCATGGAAACATTATCCTCTATCATGGTAATGTCAATTTAAAAAGAGATTCATCTCCACGATGAACCTGTGACTTAGTAACAGTGGAGAAGCTGACCCTGCAATACCTAATTTGTTTAATGGTAATGAAGTTAATCCAGAGTTTCACATCAAGTGATTTGATCACGTGATTTGAGATTCACGTGATTGCATTGTAATTATGATGCGCATATCAATGCCATCATTTTTTTATATTGTATAAATCCATCATATTCCACGTGTCTTTTAGCATAAATGATCAAACTTCACCAACCTTTTTTATCATTGTTGTAAGTACAGTGCATGCATGTTCATGGAATTCAATCCAGTATCCTTCTCCAAATATTGTTATTTTCACTCTTTCTACTCTTTGCAGCACAAATAGCTCAGTTATGCATCAGAATTTCTATTGAAAAATCTCACGTTGCCCATTTTGATTCAATTAGTATACGAGCAATAACATTTATGGTATGTCTAAGTTGGAGAGATTGTGACCTTTTATCTTCCTGAAAGTTTTGAAAACTTTATATGCTTCTAGTGTGCGTGCGTGTTAAAACAGTTTCCAAAATGATAAAGGACTTGTTTGCTTTACATCATTTTCTCTCTAGATATATATATGTATTCATATGTTTGAAGCAACAATAGAACTAGTTATACTAGGTAGAAAGAGTTTGTCCTTGTGGATAATCCATATCCCGGATTGCTATATAGGGGGTGAGCCCCCCTCGCGTGCATTCCTCAAGCGGATGCACGTGGACCCTTGGGCAAGGTCGTGGCAAAGGTGGGCAAATGTTGGGTAGGAATCACGGACCCTCGGGCAAGGTCGTGGCAAGTGCAGGCAAGTTCCGTGCGTGGCGTCGTATCTATACCAAATTTGATGGCAGAATTTCTTGTTTGTCGTCAAGATAAACTTGGTGTGTATGTTAATGTTTGATTACAAACACAGTACCGTAGCATGTTATTTTAAATAAATTTTATGTTCTTCGCCTGTCAAATGAAACTCATTGAAACTGATGATTGGTGTGGCTCCAGTCTTGTCCATTATGCCTTTTGTCATTACAAGGATGTATAACTGTTGTTTGAATTAGTTGTTTGCCTAGAGATGTACAACATTTTGTTCATATGACTTAATGAATGCCGTTTTATCTTTATTTCATTCTCAGTTCATTTTATCAGTTGGCATAGGATGTGAAAGATCATATTGTTGAAACATCCTTATTAGTTTCTTCTACTCTGTTTTTAGAATTCTTAATTGATGACTTAGAACTCTTAACTGTTGTGGCAATGCCCAGGTTTTGCAACACCAGCAGCAATACGAACGAGAAGTTGCTCTTTCTGAGATTGAGCAAAGCCGCAAATTGTTAATTGATAAGCTCAAGGCGTACAAAGGTAAGGATCTGGAAGTGATACAAGAAGCTTCTACCTTTGCTAGCGAAACAGTGGAGCACAACAATGATCTGCTTCTTCCTCCATATCCAAGTCGTCCTCCCTATACCATGATTCATGATTCTGTTGGCAATGGGTTCATCCCAAATGATCCCAAGGTCCAATCAAGGAAGATTCTGAGCGAGAAAGAGCAAAATCATGTCCAAGATGGGGTGAAAAATGCAAGAAAAGGATTGGGATATTTTGTGACTTCTGCAGCCAAAGCTGTGCTAACTGTTGTTGGCGTGGTATCCATTATAAGTTTGTCTGGTTTTGGACCTAATCTGGGGAAGATAGGTGCGAACTTCAACATTCAAGGCCTGCTTCATCGACCAGAAAGTGAGGATGAGAGATCAAGAACTAGATGTCCACCAGGGAGAATCCCAGTAGTAGAAAATGGGGAAGTTCGGTGTGTTGTGAAAGAGAGAGTTGAAGTTCCATTTTCAGCAATTGCTGCAAAGCCAGATATAAACTATGGGTGTGGTTAGTTACAATGGTCATGTTGTGCTTCACTCTCCTTTTCTACCCTACTGTTGTTCATACGTTTTTTTCACTGGCATGCAGTTGTAATGATTTTGGTTAGTCTATATTTAGCCAGGAGGTCTTGATGGTTTGAGCGAAGTGGGATCGATGATTGTATAATTTTTCATGTCCAATTATGGTGGTAGATTTTTTTTTCCCCAGTTGGATTTCCTATGCCTTTTTCTCTGCCACTATCGTGCATTATGTGCTGATAAGTAAGAGGGGAGAATACATCAATAAAGATAACACTTGTGATTAAAAATTCGGTAAGGTTTATGTGAAATGTCAGCAATGGGTGAATGTTCATCCAACGCAATAAATAATAGAGTAGCAGAGAAAAAGTTTATTAAGATGTTGTTGAGTTATAAATTGTGAATTGATGCTTAAAACGGTGGTAATGATTTTTTGTTTATTTTATGACATGTTGTATGAGATTACATACAAATATACAATGGATGTAGGACTCGACTGGGTTAACATTTAAAATCTAGAAACATGTTCCCATGCACAATAAAAAAGTACTTCTAGACTTCTGGTCATGCTGAGGTTGGTATCGTCTAAAATAAGGAAACAGAAACATGAATTGCTGAGTTCCTGGCTGACGCAACCACGATTCAACGATCAAATCCACCGTTTTGACTCGCCGCCAGCAGCACCCGGTTTAGAATCCACTTTTTTAACATAAATATATATTTTTTGACCAGCTTAACGTAAGTATTCTCAACTTTCCCACTTACGGGCCACCGCTTCTCATCTCCAAGGCAACATGACTTGCAAATTACCTGCAAATTACGGGCCACCGCTTCTCAACTTTTTGGGAGGTTTAACTTTTTTATTAGTGCAGCTGATCAAATCAATTACGGTTTTGTGAGAATTGGCTCCCCATTGTCCTCAAGGGCCATTTTCATCTTCCTTAAATGTCACCGCAATCTCCCACCTCCCATCAATCAACCAAACCGTAATTTCTCAACATCTTCGAAATCCTGCGATCACTTGACATCAAACATGGGCGAATCCGAGGGATCAATATGTTTCACCCAAGAGCAAGAAGCTCTCGTTGTCAAATCATGGCAAGTCATGAAGAAGAATTCTGCAGAGCTGGGTCTCAAGTTTTTCCTCAAGTATCAATCTCCTTCTACCGAATTCTTCGCTTTATTTCCACTTCTTCTTTCTCTGCCTTCTTACTCACTATATATGCTTTCTTTTTTCTTTTTTTGTTTGAATTTAGAATATTTGAGATTGCCCCATCGGCTCAGAAACTGTTCTCCTTCTTGAGAGATTCACAAGTCCCTTTGGAGCAGAATCCCAAGCTCAAGCCTCATGCCATGAATGTCTTTGTCATGGTAAGCTTACTCTGTTTTTGACCTCCATCAACTTTACTCTTTTACTATAAGGATGAAACTAGTATGACACTTGCATCATATCTTTTTTTTCTTGATATATTTTTTTCTTATCTTTTTTGGATTTTTTTATTGCAGACGTGTGAATCTGCAGTTCAGCTGCGGAAGGCTGGAAAAGTCACAGTAAAAGATTCAACCTTGAAAAGATTGGGTGCTGTCCATTTCAAAACCGGTGTGGTGAATGAGCATTATGAGGTATTTGATTTGACTTATTAACAATTTACTTATCAGTAAAGTTTACAATAGTTAAAGATGAAGTTTTTCAGCTGATAGCTATTAAATCATTCACAAACATCTCAACATATAAAAATTCACTTCTGCTTACGTCCCTGTTGATAATGGAAACAGACCATATTAACCCAAGAATCTACTTATGTGATTAATGAGTTGTTTTGTGTAAGATTAATGTACATACAACCTAATCTTCTTTGCTGTTGTCAAGGTTACAAAGTTTGCACTTCTGGAAACCATAAAGGAAGCAGTACCAGAAATGTGGTCACCAGACATGAAGAATGCATGGGGAGTAGCTTATGATCAGCTAGTTGCTGCCATTAAAGTCGAAATGAAACCTTAATCTTAGAAACTATCTTTACAACTTATGTGTGTAGTCCTTTCCTCTGGAGTTCATCAATAAGTTTGATAATCAGTGCCATGTTTCTGCATATATGTCAGTGAACTTTTGGGTGCTTAGGTTGGTAAAGTTCTGTTGTATACATAAACGTGTATTATATTTGCCATCATCAATGTTACTTTTGCACCAGGTTGGAAAGGACAGTAAGCTTTTAATAATAGTTGAAGATAATAAAGATGTTAATTTTTGTTCAGGATGGCTTTTGTTTATATCTACGGTTCTTTTGATTATTCTTTCAATTTTAATAAAAGGATGTTAACTTTCAACCAAGTTAAAACTTTTTATGGATTGACCAAGGTAACTTTAAAAATTAATTCACGCTTGAGAATTACCCGTCTTTCCAAAAATACCTTAACTCAACTAAACAATCACAGGCATAGGTCTTTTAGCACAATTTTAAATAATAATAAAGCAAAAAATTTGATAATCTGAAAAAAAAAAAAAAAAGATATCTCATCTTGGTATATCCTTATTATCAGGAAGGAAATTAATTGAAAGGGGTGCATAATTAGAAGCCATATCAAAACTCTCCAAATAACGAGTTATTAGAAAAGCCATCCGCTCATTCATTTCTCTTATTATGAACTCCACTTTCCTCAATCTCTTTATTTCCCTCCTCTGAGTTAGCCCACACACTCTTACTATATCCTCATCAAATCTATGTACCTGAAAAAACTCAAAACTAATTAAGATTCACATCAGAAGCATATATATAATGTATAACGGCCAAATCAACATATATACATACATACCTCCTCATCAATCTCTATTGACGAGGCATTCATGACGGTGAGAGTTTCTAAATTTGGCAGTGATCTTTCCAAGAAATTACTTACAATATCACCCGTATCATAATCATAAACCTGCCAACTTGAGATCTGTATTTGGACGAGCCTGATGTTTTCAAATGAAAATGGTGTCTCCCTAATTCTATATAAACTCTGCAAAGCAAAATTTATATAAAAAAAAAAAAAACAATAAACAAGTTTGTTTAATTTTTCATATACGTTTATACAGGGTTCAGGGTTGAAACTCCACAAATATTCCAATGTTGTGTTATTATGATAGGTCCTACCGATACTAACATATTCTTGAATCCAAAAAGTGCATGATAAAAAGACAAAGGAAAATCACTGTGATGTCTTAAAAAATGAATATAATAACCAAGAAATCTCGTAACATACAGTGATAAGTTTTGATGCTTGAAATTCAATAGGCCAATACTGCTCACTTTTTGTAAGTCATAATTTACTCCATCTTCATAGTTTAGTTTATATTACTACCTCCCTTCACTATTATATATATATATATATATATATATATATATATATATATATTGTCTTAATTTATAACGCATTTTACGGAATGCTAAAATTAATTAATTTTTTACCTAAAATGCCATTAAGAAAATATTAAAACACGCTTGTTTCCCATGCATTATTGGAACTCTCTCTTGAGATGATTTATGAATAAGCTAGGAAAGAAAAAAATTAGGGCATTAACTAACCGAAACAGTTTTTTTGGGTCTGTATGAGGTACTTCATCCGATTCTTAATATAAGATTGACTTAATTTTTTTCAAGAGAAATTACTCAATTATGATATGTATTGTGTATCATTAGATTATATATTTACTTAAATAGATGAAGTAATATTTATTCATATTTATTTTGAATTCACTTTTATAGCATAGAAGACAGTGTAAAGTATAAATAAAATAGAGATCAAATAAATTCGTGAACCTACCTCAAGCACACTGCACACGCACATTTGTATGCAGTATTCTGCCCCAACGTAAAGCTTTACTTAATTGTATGTAGGTATTCGGGAGCAGATACCCTCAGTAACCCATTTCTCTTCATCTCTCAGTATCCCTTTATCCTAGCCATCCAGTCCATCGGAGCACCTACAAAGAGACACGTCATTAGTTATTTGAAATTGCATCAGAACCATTCATCTCATTTTAATCCCAGCCGCCCATATATATATATATATATATATATCTGCCACTTTAGAATTAGAACCAGGAACTCGTCGACTTTTCATAGCTGAATTAGTGGTCTCCCCATATTTCTCATATAGTAGCACCTCAAAATTCTGTGCATCTTCTTAATCTATCTATTATTATATTATATTATATTTTTGTGTGTATTAATATCTAAATAAAGCCGGACCTTAATTATGTGTTCCAATCCTAGATATGGAGCATCTTGAGTGATTTGATATTTAAAGCATATTTGGCATCACTTATTTTTGGATAATAAGTTCTTCTTACGTAAGTCGAGATAAAACTCCTCTCACATACTTATCTCGTATACCGTAAATCATGATTTATAAGCACTTATAAGTAAAAAATAAGTTATTCCAAACGAGCATTAAGATATGTCTATACATTTTGGAATCAAAGATAAAGGTCAATTAAGCTATTAACATCAAAGATCACACGATACATCTAATTTTAAAATCTAGTATTATAAGAATATATTAATATTTATTGTTTAAATAAATATCATAAAATCAAAACAGACAAATTCAAATAATAAGTTTATGGTCTTGAGGTAAAAATTATAAAGGGTTCAGCAGTAATTTTACCCTTAAATTATTTTTTAGTAGCACTCAACACATTAAAATACTTTTTCAAGTAATTTTATCCTTAAAATAATTTCTCAATAGTAACGGGCAGTCTAAAATATTTTTCGGTACAAACTTAGTCCCATTGTTTCGTTTTAAAAGTGGGTCACTCTCCCCCTAATTTAATGCTCATATAACTTTCCCACCGTGTGTGTGTTATTAAGCAGTGATACAATTAACGGCAGATGCACTAGTTACCGCGTGTTTGACATCTGTAATGCTAGTGAAAAATCATGATTTTTCCCCTTAAGCTATTTTTTTCTATTTTTTTTAAAAGCTATTTTTTAAAATCTATTCTTTAAAATCATTTTTTTCAGTTTTTCTCCTGTAGCTATTATTTAAAAGCAAATTCAAACAAACCAAGGAACATCTGGGGATAAGCGTAAATATTATTAAAAACAATGCTAAATTAGTCTTTATATGCTTGAGCTTGCATAGTAGACCGAAAACCTAAGAATAGGCCTGTGGTTTGTATTGTATAAGGCTTGAGTGCTTATTTGGGATAACTTAATTTTAATTTATAAATACTTTTTAATCGTGATTTACGGTAAGTATGTGAGAAGAGTTTTATCTCAATTTATGTAAAAAAACACTTATATATAAGTGCTTTTTAAACTGTTCCAAACAAAGGCTTAGACTTATGGACTGTTTGGTGAAAGAGATTTGGGGAGAGTGGAGGAGGAGGGGATTTAAAAAAAATAGGAAAAGTAGGGTGATAAAATTGGAAAAATGATAAAAAAAAACTTTGAAATTGAAAAATGGCAAATAAGATTTGTTACTAAGAATTGATAAAGTAATGACGAGATTTGATAAACAATTCTCAACTCAATTTATGAAAACACCTTATTTATGATTTTGTAATTTCAAAGTTTTTTTTTTTTGTCATTTTTCCTATAAAATTTTAATGAAGGGGATGAAAAATTAAAAAAAGAAAAATTAATTAAAATCTTCTAGCCACACTTCTCTAATTTATTTTAAATCCAACCCAAAAAGATTTCTCTCCTCCAACCAAATAGCCCCTAAGGTCTTGTTAAAGGCTTGGCCTAGCTTAAAGTCCTATTTAGACTCTAGAGTCCTACATTTCTAGGTAATTAAGCCAATTGAAATCCTACATTATTATTATTGTTAAGATAAAAATGTTTCAGAAGTTTTCACCGAGGAGTTATGGACATTCAGAAGTTTTCAAGAGGACAATTTCAACCCACAAATGTCAAAAACAGTGCAATATCGCCCCATAGTTATAAATATTAATTGGTAGAATGACGCAGAGGTCCCAAAGACCAAATAAAATCATAACAAAATCCATGCGAAAAGAAATAACAATTCGTTAAAGTGTTTTTACAACATGTTGAGTCATTTTTTTTATGCTTTGACTTTTCGCAAGAACTTTATTGCGATTTTGTTTGGTCTTTGAGACCTCTATGTCATTCTCCCATGTTAATTTTGACTAATATGTACACATGGCACTTCATACCCACCACCTCATCATCCTACTTAAAAATCCTAGCCAACTCACTCATCACCCCGTCAACACGTGGCACTGAACCTCATCACCAAAATTTCTGCTCGTATTCTTCTTCCAGCGATTCAGTCCCGCTATGCTGCCCTCGTCAATTCAAATGTCCAGATTTAGATCAAGATTACGTTTTGACCCCTCATGTTGCTTTAATCATTCTGAGTCCTTTTCCTCCGTTATAAGCTTTCTTCAATCAGAGCCACGGGGCAACATCTAAAAAAGATAACATCTAACACTACTACAAAAAGGTTGAAAGGTGGCGCACATATTGTGGCCCTTCCTTAATGAAGTGTCACAGCTGCTCATTTATTATTTTTTTTTTATATTTTATGTTTTTTTTTACCAGCTGTGGCGTCTGGGAGAGTAGGTGCCACAGCTGGTATGGTCAAGTGTCCAGGCGCCACACTAGCTTATGGTCAGGTGTGGCGCCTGCCTGGTCAGGCGCCACACCTGACTCATTTTTTTTAAAAAAATAATTTTATTTTTGTTAGGGGTGGCGCCTGACAAAGCAGGCGCCACACCTGACCTTTTTTTTTTTAAAAAAAAATTTTGTCAGGTGTGGCGCCTGGCTGGTCAGGCGCCACCCCTAACCCTTTTTTTAAAAAAAAAAAATTGGATTTCTTATCCCCTCCCCACCAATCAGAACCCATCCCGCCCCCGCCCCCGCCCCCGCCCCCTTATCCTTTTGTTTCCCCCCCCAATCAGTTTCCTTTTCCCGCCTACAAACCCCCATATCTTTCTTTACCTTTTTCTCTATCTTTAATCATTCCCTCTCTCATTTTCACTTTCATCTATCTGCGCGTGCTCTCCCCTTCCTTCCATTTTCTTATCTTCACATCTTAAAACTACACCCACACGAGCACACGTCTTTGTTTTTTCCCAACTGCCAACCCCACTCCTTTCCCTATTATTCCCTTTTCTTTGTATTGTGTACAACTTTTTGGTCCCCACTACATTTGGAAGCTGAAATTTCTTCCTTCCCTCACTGAAGATTGCATCACCAACGGCAATTACGTGGTCCCCCACTCCACTGCACTGATCTGTAAGTTCAATTTGCGTTTTCTTTTTATTAATTTTTTTTTTCAGGTCGTTCTGTTTTTTTTATGGCATACTTGCAATATGCGCTTTTTTTCCCCTGTTATGACACGCATGCTTGTATATTTATATGTCATATATAGTCATCTTCTTCATGCATGGTGTTATTATACTAGTACATAAACCAAATTAGAAATAGGCATGTACATAGTATGTAATTTCATCAACATAGGAACAAAATAAAGAATGTAAATGACAAAAACGTGTGTGTTATTTCTTTGCTCTTTACGCTCTCTCTCTCTCTCTGTCAGATTTTTATTTTTCTGTGGGTGGACCATCGATCTCTAGTTTTGTTTCTTTACTCTTTACACAACACCTATATATATATATATATATATATATATATATATATATATATATATATATATATATATATATATATATATATATATATAATATACAAATGTGTGTGTTGTTTGTGTGTGTATACTATATATATATTCCCATTACTAGATACTTATCCCCATTGTAGCTAGGTGTGTGTGTACTGTGTTTTAGCTCTCACTAGTTCTAAGAAATTAATGCAACAAGTTACAAGAACAAGAAAAGAATTGTTCGAATTTATATGTTATATATAACCATAAATTTGAACGACAATAATTAATATACAAGTGACTTGAAATTAGATAATCAAATTAACTTTTAATAATATTGCTATTTCTTTTAAAACTTCTTCAAATTATTTGTTTTCCAAAAATCAAAATCATTTATTTAATATTATTTCACTTATTTAATATATATTTGTGTTAGTGCTATTTTGTAGAGGTAAGAAAATAATTTTTTGTATTATCTTATTAAACTATAATAGAGAAAGTCCCATCTAAACCCAATGAAAATAGGAAAAATTGAAATCAGGATAATAAATTGAATAATTTGTTAATTGAGTCATTAACTTATTTAATAATTTTAAAATATGGATAAAATGACTTTAATATATCAATATATATCAATGTTAATATTTAATAAAATAAAATATAATTTTTCTATATTTTTTAACTTTAAATATATTAACTAAAACCGTAAGGGGAAAAACATACAATAAGGAGATAATTAATGTTGGGAATATGCTTTCATTTTCATTTTATTTTATTTTCTTTATTTTTTTTTCTGAATCATATTTTTTGAAATAAGCTAATCATATTTGATTTTATTATATATTGATGTTTATTACACATATTATTATTAAAAATAATAACTTAGAACCTCAAATATTTTATTGATTTTTTTATGTTTAATTTGTGTTTGTAGTTTCACTTCATCAGTCCATTGAAGCTTCTATTTACGGTATGTTTTTTAAATTTTGAGCTTACAAATGTGATTTTAGTTGAATTTAATAGTTATAATTTGTAGGTGTTCTAATGATTGTTATTGATTAATTGCATAAGCAAAATAATTATTTATATATTCTTAACACTTGTATTTTATTTATTGAGTTGTAATGTTTTCTAATTTAACTATGATATATTGTGGCAAATATGATTTCTTTTGTTATGAGTTGTAAAAAATTATTATAATACTTGGGAATAATTAATGAATTATTTGGCAATTTAAACATTCAGTTTAAGACTTAGAAAACTTCAATTATGAAGATTCATGTGGTGTATGTTATTTTAAATTAAAATTGGTAAGAGAATATAAAAGTAATTAGTAAATGCAATAGTCATATAACTAACCACGTACTTTTTAAAAAAAATAGATTGAAGCTCATAGATGGATCGTAAATGGATGTCATCTAATCGATGTTCAAGGGAATATATAGATGGGGTGAAGGATTTTATTACATTTGCAACTGAGCACACAAAAGATCCTGGCAAAATCTTATGTCCTTGCTTATCCTGTTGTTTTGGAAAGCGGATTAGTCAACTTGATTTGCTAGATCATTTAGTGTGTTATGGTATTGATCAAACATATATACGATGGACAAGGCATGGTGAGACCAACAATGCATATAGTGATCGGGTGCATACCACGGGTGGTGCCTCGAATGAATTTGATCAAAGCATGTTTGATGAAGATGATGGTCTTGAAGAAATGGTAAATATGGTTGAAGGGGTGCTTCATAACTGCCCTAACGAATATGAGAAGTTGAAAGGTGATGCAGAGAAACCATTATATGTCGGAAGTACTAAATACACAAGATTGCTAGCAGTGTTGAAGTTGTACAACTTTAAAGCTCGCTACGGATTGAGTGATTTGGGTTTCACCGTATTGCTTGAACTGTTGCAAGATATGCTTCCAGAAGAAAATGTACTTCCTACAAAGACATACGAGGCAAAGCGAATTCTTTGCTCTACAACCGGTATGGGATATGAGAAGATACATGCATGTCCTAACGATTGCGAATTATTTCGAAATCAGTATGCAACGTTAGAGAAGTGCCCTAAATGCAACGCATCTCGATATAGGAAGAAGAAAGGAAAAAGTCCTTTGAAGGTGCTATGGTATTTTCCCATTGTTCTGAGATTCAGGCGACTGTATAGTAATGTAGATATTGCTAAGCAATTGACATGGCATGCAGATGAAAGGATTAAAGACACAAAGCTTAGGCACCCTGCAGACGCTCCTCAATGGAAAAAAATTGATCATGAGTACCCTGACTTTGCTGATGAAGTCAGGAACTTTCGCCTTGCACTGTCAACTGATGGAATTAATCCGCACGGTGTTCAGAGTAGCATACATAGCACGTGGCCGGTGATATTGATGATTTATAACCTTCCTCCACACTTGATCATGAAACGCAAGTTTATGATGTTGTCCATGTTAATTTCTGGGCCAAGGCAACCTGGGAATGATATAGATGTATACTTGGCTCCTTTAATTGATGACTTGAAGCTGCTGTTGGATGAAGGCGTTAGTGTGTATGACGGGTACATGGAAGAAAGTTTCAATTTGAAAGCCATGTTGTTTGGCACAATTAATGATTTCCCTGCTTATGGAAATTTGTCAGGATACAGCGTCAAAGGATATGGTGCATGCCCTATATGTGAAGATGACACTCATTCAATGCGACTTCATCATTGTAAGAAAAATGTTTACATGGGGCATCGAAGATTCTTACCATCACAACATCGTTGGAGGAAGTGGAAAAAACCTTTCAATAGTGATGCAGAAGAAGGTAACCCGCCGAAGATGTTGACCGGTTCCCAGGTGTATTCCAAGGTAAAAGACTTGGATAACAGTTTTGGCAAGCCTTTTACAAAACAAATCGAGACAAGCGGTTGGAAGAAAAAGTCTATTTTCTTTGAACTTCCATATTGGAAGTCTTTATATGTGAGGCATTTTCTTGATGTGATGCACATAGAAAAAAATATATGTGATAGTCTAATTGGCACGTTGCTTAATATCCAAGGAAAAAGCAAGGACAATGTCCATTCGAGGTTGGATTTAGTGCACTTGGGAATTAGAGAAGAGTTGGCACCATTGAGCAAGGGTCTCGTACCTATCTACCGCCGGCGGCATACACTCTGTCGAGGAAAGAGAAGAAATTGTTTTGTGAGTTTCTGCAAGGAATTAAAGTTCCTGAGGGCTACTCTTCAAATATAAAGAACCTTGTATCGGTAAAAGAGTTGAAGTTAAAGAACCTTAAATCTCATGATTGTCATGTGCTCATGCAAAATTTCCTACCGGTTGGTATACGATCTATTTTACCCAAAAATTTAAGGAACACTATCACGAAACTTTGCGTGTTTTTCAAGTTGATCTGCAGTAAAGTGGTTGATTCAACCAAGTTACAAGATTTGTAAAGGCTGATTGTGTGTACTTTATGTGAACTTGAAATGTATTTTCCACCTTCTTTTTTTGACATTATGGTACATCTAACTATACACTTGGTCAAAGAGACTCAATTGTGCGGTCCAGTGTACTTGAGATGGATGTACCCAAATGAACGATTCATGAAAATAGATACCGCCCAGAGGGTTGTATCGCTGAAAGTTACATGGTTGAAGAAGCAAGTGACTTCTGTGCTGATTTTCTATCAAATGTTGACCCTGTAGGGATCCCCAAGTCCCGTCATGATGGCCGAAAATTAGGGAAAGGAACAACGGGGAGCGATGTAATAACGATATCAGCGACTGAACGAGACCAAGCCCACTTATATGTCCTACATAACACTGATGAGGTCGAACCGTATGTAGAAGAACACAAGGATGCTCTCCGATTGGTACATGGTGATAGGAATGAAAATTTATTAACAACAGAATACAATAAACAATTTGCAGGCTGGTTGAAAAATCGTATTAACGATGAGATGGAGAGGAATCCTGAATCAGTTTCTGAAAAATTAAAGTGCCTGTCGAAGGGACCGAGCTTACATGTATTATCTTATAATGGTTATGCAATCAACAGTTACACATTCTATACACAAGACCATGATACACAG
The DNA here is from genome assembly GCA_963855925.1 of Inga laurina. NCBI lineage: Eukaryota > Viridiplantae > Streptophyta > Magnoliopsida > Fabales > Fabaceae > Inga > Inga laurina. The sequence goes on from OY979702.1 coordinate 57,435,129, forward strand.
AGCATGATGCAGAATAGTGGGATAACACTTGTTGCTGATTCTTGGCATAGATCCAGTGCTAAAGACACACACCCTGTCTATGCATCAATGTCATACTTTGGTGTCATTGAACGCATATGGGAGTTAGATTACTCTATGTTCAGGGTCCCAGTCTTCAAATGTAAGTGGGTTAACAACAACAGTGGATTGCAGATAGATGACTTAGGCTTTGTGCAAGTGGACCTTTCTAAGGTTTGGTATGAAGATGATCCTTTTATTTTAGCAGCACAAGCAGAACAAGCATTTTACATTCCTGATCCTGCTAAGAAGAATTGGTCTATTGTACTTCCATCCAACAAGAATCGTCAAGCAGAAGTTGATTTTGAAAGTAATGAATATTTGAACATCAATAATGATGATCCTTCGTTTGAGAATTTGTGGTCAGCAGAGATTGATATAGATGGAGATGCAGATGAAGATGAAGATGGAGATGGACCCGTATACATGAGACATGATCATAAAGAGGGAACTTGGGTCAAGAGGAACACAATTCTCAATCTAACACGAATTCTGAAGAATAAAATTTTAAATCAGACGAGAAAAAGGAAAAGATAATGATTGCCTTGACTTGTTTACTTGTACGTATGTTTTTATAAATTTCAAAATAATTTGCTTTCGTTGACATACAAGACCATTGTGCACTGATGTTTTGATTTGGTTTATTTTACTTGCAGGAGTATGGACTCACCACATGATGACATTGATAATGTTCCTAGGCACATTGGTAGACAAAGATTTGAGGAGAACGTCAGACGTGGCAGGACAATTATGGCGAGGTTGATCAGACTGAGAAGTAACAGAATCAAGTTACAACTGGATTGGAATGAAAATGGAAACCCGTTTGGTCAGAACAGTACCTCCTTAAATAACTTCATCGGGACTACGGTTCGAGACAGAGTCCCTATTACAGTTCAAAATTGGAAAATGGTAAAGAAAAGTTATGAGAATGAGATCTGGGCTGAAGTACAGGTAACACCTTCATTATATAATTGTTCGGTTTTCTTTGGTTCATTTCGTTTCAATCTTACATATTATATATGTTTTTTGACTTGTTTACAGAGTATTTTTATTATTGATGATGATCGGAAGAACTTCGTAATAAGAAAAGCCGAAAAATTTATGCGGAAGTTTCGTTCTGATCTTGTCAAATATTTCTTGAGAGATGATAATGATGATATCATTACTACACCGCCTTATCCATTGTATGAAGGAATCATCACTCAAGAAATGTGGGATGAGTTTATCAGAACACATACAACTCCTGATTTCCTGGTAAGGAGATTTGTTTGTAACTCCCATATTATGTGTAATGTACGTATTTGAAACTAACATTTATATATTTATATGAATCATTTTGATCTAACTAGGAGTTGAGCGAGAAAAATCGAGCTAACGCGACCAACATGCCATACCGGTACACACAAGGACCTGTTTCATACGCACGGTTAGAAAGAAAAATGGTACGAATTGATGATAATTTCATTCGTAATAAAAATTGTATGAATATCATTTAACTTCGACTAACTTTGATGTGCAGATACAAGAATCAGGCTTAGATATTACGCAGGTTCCACGACATGATCTGTGGGTAGCCGGTGTCACAAATAAGAAAGGTGAAATTCGTAGTGAGGAAGCAAGAAGAGTAGCCGAATATTGTGTAAGTATTCAATTATATTATACAACACGAATTCAATAAATAATTGGCTTTACTTAAATGAACTCCATTTATAATAACTAATTTTTATTGTAATTCTTTTTGGGAAAGCGACAAATGACACAGGAGGATCCTGCGTTGGCGACCTATGTTGGTCGGGACAATTTATTGAGCAGAGCGTTACCAGTACCCGAGTATGATGGTCGTGTTCGGGGTACTGGTTTTGCAGTCACCCCATCAGCATACTTCGGACATCATAAGCGCTCGAGTAGAAGTGATGTTTCTCACCTGCGTGACGAGATGGCTAGCTTTAAGCATCAAATGCAAGAACTTCAACAACAAATGCGCTACAAGGAACAACGAGAAGAACAATTCATCGAACAAATGCATTTGATGCAATAACAAAATGCGTTGTTAACAACGCAAATACAACAGTTGGTCCAGGGTAAGCCAACACCAAATGTTTCGTTCTGTGATAGCCCAAGTTTCAGAGATAGCTGCAATTCCATGCCTAAAGTCCCTTTTCCTTCGGTAATTAATTTCTTTTCTACTTAACTTTATGTTAAATTATTATTAAGCAAACTTTAACATATTAACTCTATTTTCCGTAGGGCGAATTTCAATGTAAGCTATATGTCAAGCAAGCATCCAAGCACGCGGTTGCAGTGGGCGTTGCCTACAACACTGGTGAGGACATACTGCACAATTCACCATTGCCCGATAACACACTCCGGGTGAGGGTTGACGTCTGTACGAACAAAGACGCCCTCTTACCGATCCCGTCTCGGGATGAGCAAAATAAGGTGGCAGATGTTATAGGTGGCTATGTTGCTTGGCCAATAGGTCTTATCGAGCCATGTGAAAAGGTCGTTCATTCAAAATTCCCTACACTTTTCCTTCGAACTTTCATCTCAAACTGTGATTTAATTTTTCTGATTTGCGCAGGGTAAGATTTCAAAGTCTTCAACAACACAACCCAAGTCAAAAGCATCGGCTAGCCAACAGAGCAGAAGAAGACAGACCTCATTTCTCAATCAATTAATATCGATTGCACCACAATTGATCGGTGAGGGAGTAGTGCAATTATGTATTCCAAGACATATCTACAGTGTTGGTGGTCTAGTTGATTATGTTACTGCCGAGGTCGTGCAGGACATATGTGCTCGTGATTGGGTTAGTGCTTCGGCTATCAACATCTGGATAAGGTACTTCACTATCATCGTTTATCATTGTTATTCATATATCTCGTTCCATTTCTTTTGTTTCTCATGACACTGTATGTTTTATACCAGGCATTTGGACCAGGACGTTTTAATGGATACACACAGGGTCCAATTCGCATTTGTCAACCCTTTTCTCGTTGGTCATCATGAGGGTAAAGTAGATGTAACTACGCAGTCTAATGAGCTGAAAGATTACTTTAGCAAGAAAGCGACAGCAAATACATTATTTTTAGTGCCGTATAATACGGGGTAAGTTATTATTGGTACAATTTTTGTTTTTATTGTTTAACTTCTATCATAACATGATTGTTCAAAAAAAAATTTTAAAATATATTTTAGGCGCCATTGGATATTGATCATTATCAATCCAGCGGAACCTTCAGGCCCTTGCATTTATTATGTGGATCCTCTAAAAAATGGTCTTCCACAAGACCGTTTTGATATGTTGCTATTGATCAGTAGGTAAGTATACGTGCCTATGTATAAATATTTGCGAACATGATTGAATAACCAAAAGTAATCATTTTCTATTTCTTTTGTTAGCGCATTGACTGCGTATCGGTCGTCTGTCTCATTAAACTATTCTAAAGCTACTGACCCCCGCCTTAGCTATCCTTGGAAGAAGATACAGGTATTGATATTTGACTTTACTTAGACTTTGTTAGTAAACATTTTTTATTCATGAACAGAGTAAAATATTGCATTATATTTTTGCAGTGCCCTTTCCAACCTAATGACAATGATTGTGGGTACTATATCATGAAATTTATGAAGGATGTTATTATGCATGATCAACCATATATTCCTCAAAAAGTAAGTCATTTAGTTGCACTTCATATTGTGTTGTAATGAAATTAAATTAGTGCCTGACAATTATGTTTTACTGATTTTAATTCGTTCTAACTTGTGTCTGATTGTATATATCTGTAGTATTATGAAGATCAACGTTGTGACGCTTTGACAGACCATCAGGTTAATGAAGTGATCGAGGAATGGTGTGAATATGTGTTTAGGCAAATCTCTAGGCAGCTATATATACTATTAAATTCACTAGCTGGTCTTTTTTGTGTTGTTTCTAATTGCCAATTGTTGTGTCATGCATGTTTGTTGAAGTTGAATTTGGTGTATTATATTTCATTCAGCTTGGTTTACAGTATATTGTATAACAATTTTTAGTACTACTTTAGCTAATCAATCATTTGTTGGTATCATTTTAAAGTTATCTATTATTGTTCTTATTAAACCTTGCAGACTATAATTATATATGCATGGGAGATATATATGAGGAATAAATATGCTAAAAAAAACCAATACGAAGAACCCAAAAAATATGAGGAAAAAATATGCTAAAAAAACCAATACGAAAAAAAAAAACACCTCCTGTGGCGCCTGGCTAGCCAGGCGCCACAGGAGGTTATTTTTAAAAAAAATTTAAAAAACTGTGGCGCTTGGAAGCGCCACAGCTTTTTTTAGTAGCGTCCAGATAGGTGGCATTTCTCTAGCGCCACAGCTAATGCAATTATAAGCGTCACAGCTTTGCTTTTTTGTAGTAGTGTAAAAGTAATTTCCCTTCACATTCACATCAGAAATCGAAAATGGAAGAGAAAGGGGAAGCGAGGGTGACGGGGGTGATGGGCGAGTTGGCCATAATTGTTTAAGTAGGATGATGAGGTAGCGAGTATTAAGTGCCGCATGTGCATATTAGTCAAAATTAACATTTCTAACGGTAATGGTGGGGTGACATTGCACCGTTTTTTAAACTTCTTAGGCGAAATTTGTAAAATCCTTTTCTTAAAACTCAATTCTCAAAATGCTTAATCAAATCCTCTCATAATGAACAATACCATTTCACAAAAGGGAAAAACTTAAACCCGAAGATCTACCATGGTAGAAAAGATTACAACTCATTTTTCAAAAAATTGTTATGGTAGAAAAGAGTTCAATTAACCATTTGAAAACTCTACCATAGTAATAATGGATTTAAGTCCTTACAAATATCTACTCATGATGGAAAATAATAGACTGTTCATTTTAAAATTTATCACTGCTAATTTTCATCTGTCCAATGTCCTCAAAGGTGTATCTGCTGGGGTTAAGATTATGGATAGGGGTGGAAACAGGCCATGCAGCCTGTCAAGGGCCTGTAGCCTGGCCTGTGATAGGCCTGTTCAGGCCTAGCCTGTCAGGCTAAAAGGCCAGGCCAAAGCTGAATCAAAAGCCTATTTTGCTTAATAAGCCAGGACAAGGCTTAACAGGCCTGTCAGATCAGCTTAAGCCTGTTAAAATATTTTTTAAAAAAAATCAAATAAGGGTAGGTAATTACAAGCAAGTCTATTTTCGAATTTGAAATTTTTTCCTCACTTCATCATCTTCAATTCTTCTTCGTTTCTTCTGAAATCCCTAACCCTATTATTCTTCATCTTCATTCTCGCCTCTCGGTCATTCCTCCTCCTCAATCCTCAACTCCACGACGGCATCGGCGGGCAGCGGCACCACAGCTCTCCTCTTTCAGGCATCGCATCTCGCACAGGCGCACGGCATAACTCTTCGCTCCCCCATTCCGTCCATCGTCCACAACCATCACTTGTCAGTCGACCTCGATCCTTCCCACAGCCGCCCTGTCTCTCCGTCAGTCCCTCATCTTTCCTGTTTTGGTTCATTTTCTATCTGTGGTTCATTTTCTGATTTTCTATTTCTGGTTTATTTTCCCATTTGTCATTGTTCTGGACTTTTGCTATTCTGATTCATCAAGCAATCATATTTTTTTTTGTTTCTGGTTCAGTTTTATGATGGAAATACATGTTATATTTCTGGTTCAAGTTGTTCCTTATAACAGGGAAAATAGCATAAAAATCAAATTATCCAATTGGAATACACTAATACGGAGTATATAGGTTGGCTTATTGTTTGAGACCATAGCATTTACACTTGTTACAGTTGGTTTATTTACTGACAAATTAGTGTGAAAATCTATAATTAGCCCCAATCATCTCGTAGCAATAGATTTAATGCTTCTTGCTGGACAATCTCTGGCGTTGGCGCATTGTGACATAGATGATTGGAAGGTAGTATTTGTGCCTTGGGTTGAAACATATTTTAGAACTACAATATTTCTGGACTTCTACTGTCCTGTTCTAGTTCATTTTCTATTTCTGGTTCAGTTTCTGGTTCATTTTTATTATGGAAATACATGTTATATTTCTGGACTTCTGCTGTTCTAATTCTGTGATTCATCGATGTCCTGTTCTAGTTCATTTTTTATTTCTGGTTCATGTTCTGATTTTTTGTTTCTAGTTCGTGTTCTAATTTTCTGTTTCTGGTTCATAGTTTAGTAACTTACCAATGTAGTTTTATTGTATCAATATTACAAGATATAATCAAGATTTCCTGAACCTTTTATGTGAACTTGATAAAAGAATGATTTAACTACTAAAGAGAACCATAGTAATGAGTCTCTCTTCTTTTCCTCTTTTCATTTGATTTTTTAAGAGGTGACTTTTTAATCAAACTTTTGTTGGCCTTCCTCTGAATGATTATTATCCTTGAATGCAAATTTAAATTTACCTGTTGACTCTTGAGTATAATTTAGATACTTACTCATGATTATGGATCTATGTCATATGCACCAGATTTTGCTTTGTGAGAAATTTGAAAAATAATGGATCTATGTCATATACTTACTCAGGATGATGGTGGCGAAGCACATGCAGTGGAGGTTAATCATGAAACAAGTTTTGAGGATCTCAAGCTAAAACTTGCTGAACTATGGAATTTACAAATTAAGACCTTGTCTCTAAAGTATTTTCTTTCAAGGAAAGAAAAACTTTAATCTGTGTATCAAACAAGTGTATATTATTTCTTCTGTAAAAGTATGTGACTAACAAGTTATCTTAGTTCTAATGCGCGTTCCTCACTTATTCTCTTATATTTTGATGTATTTTGAATCATTGATAGTAATTTATGTAAATTTCGGCCTATTTTTTGCTTGTTTAAGGAGGCCTGTTTTCGGCCTATGGCCTATTAGCCTGTTTTGCAGTGTGGCCTGTAGGCTTGTCGGTTTGCTTAAAAAATTTTAAAAATTCAGGCCTCCTTAACAGGCTTCAAGCCAAGCCTCATCCTAAAATTTGGCCTCCAACAGGCCACAAGCCAGGCTCAGGCTAGTTTGTGCCTTAACAGGCCTGGCCTATTAAGGCAAAAGCTTGGTCTGGCCTGTTTTCACCCCTAATTGTGGAGCCTCCTGCGACGGCCCCACCTGTTACTGAAAAGCCCAAGAGGAAAGCGGAGGCACAACGTGCTGTAGGAAAGTTAAAGGGTACAGAGAAGGTGGAAAGGGGCGATGTAACAGACCAGGGTAAGGTGGAGGCACAGCCAGCTGCAGAAAAGTTGAAATCTAAAGAAAGGAAGAGAGAGAGGTGCAGAAAAGGAAGAGGAACAAGGGGGACAATGAAACTGTCTCATCTTCTGCTATGGAATGTGTGATATATGTGAGGAGGGTATGCCGAAAGAAACAAAAGGGTTATGACTTGCACATGTTATTAGTACCCGCTAGACAATGTGTGGGATTCATGTGGTGCCTGTTCAAATCTTTTGTGCTTTTAATGGAGTTGTTGTCAGAGTTGAATTACTTTATGCTTTATGATTGGCAAAAAAAATTTGTGATTGAAGTCATTGCCCCCTTTGCTCCATCTTGCTTTCCCTTCAACACTTTTCTTTTGTTGCCTTTCCTCAATAGTTCCTCCATATTTCATACTATGATCTGTCTTGTCAATTATAGGCGTGTGTAAGTCTATAGGGTTTATTAATATCTGCTGACTCCTCGAGGGTGGGAATAGGCCAGGTTTTTGCCTTAACAGGCCAGGCCTGTTTTGTCTCAGGATGGCCTAATCCTGGTCTGTGACCTATAAAAGGTCATTTTTTTTACCTAAACCTGGCCTGTACAAAGGTCTAGCCTGGCCTGTGGCCTATTAAGGGGCCTAGAAATTTAAAACATTTTAAACAGGCCACAGGCCTCGCAATAGGTCTCTTGAGAAACAGGCCGAAAACAGGCCCTATTACACCAATAATCCAATATACATCATAAAATATGAAACCAAATACAAAGTCTTTAGACCTTCTTATATTCACATCAAATCTTCAATAAATTTCCCCTTCTCCTTCAAAGACCTTCAAAAAAAATAATCAGTATTAGAGTATAAAACAATTTAACAAATAATCTGTTTTATCACTCACCGAAAGCAAGCACTCATCACCTTTGACCTTCATCACTTTGTGCTACTCCCTTGGCCCCACAAGCGCTCACAACCACATTAGTGGCATTCATTATGGTCTAGGCGCAAAGAGTATCACCTTTGTCACCCGTTTTTTTGCTCAAATTGTCTTTCGTGACTTGGCTAACACAAAGAGTTTCATCTTTGTCTTCTTCCATCCTTGTCCGTCCATTATGTTTCTGCTACTTCATCAGCCTTCGCCGTCCGTTATCCAAACTTCATCCTCAAAAAAATAATCAAATGTTCCTTCTCTCTGATTGGTTTAAACAGCCAAGAACAAAATGTTTAAATAGAGTTTAACAGCCAAGAACAGAGCTTCTGCAACTTATCGAATACAATTTAACAGCCAAGATCAAAATCAAGAACATAGTTTAACAACCAAGAACAAAACAATAAATCAGAACAGAATTCAAACCATACTGAATTCTACTAAAAAAACCATACCGAATTATGAACGGAGAAGGGATAACGAATGGTGATGACGGAGCATCAACCGCATAACCGAATCAGATCTTACGACATCAGAAAAGGGATGACGGACAGCGATAGCGATGTAAGGACAGATCTGTCAGTGTGAGGGTTGAGATGAGAGTTGACAAGACGATGACTAGATGAGATTGAGACTTGAGAGTTGAGGACTGGAGAAGGGAAGAGGAGGAGTAGAGATTGAGGACTGAGAGTTGATAGTTGAGAATTTTTTTTGTCGAAACTCGAAAGAAAGATGTGAAAAACTGAGAATTGAGACTTGAGAGTGAGATAAGATTGAGAGTTGAGACATGAGATGAAGTGGTACTGGTGTCCGACTATCGGTTTGAGTTGAGTGCCTTGTAAGCTGTGAGCTGAGTGCTTTGTGAGTTGTTGTCTGCCGGTTTGATTGTGTGAAGAATGTGGGCCAATAACTTTAAGTCAAATTTTTTTTATTGTTACCAGGCCTGGCTTATTAGCAGGCCTAGGCCTGGCCTATTAAATAAAATAGGCTCTGCACAAGGCTTAGGCCAGGCCCAGAACAGGCCAAGAGGCAGGCCCCTGACAGGCCGTCTGGCCTGTTCCCACCCCTACTCCTCGTCCTTTCTTTCGTTCCTTCCTTTTGTTACGGTGTACGGGAGAGTGTGCCCGTATATTTATTTAATTTAAAAACAGTCCGATCGTCATTTTCCCTTCCTACCGTAATGGGTATATATACACACAGAGTTGTCCCATTTTCCTCCTATTAACTTGGCTACCAGCGAGGGTAAGTAAATATAAATGTTTTGCTTATATATATATATATATATCTGTGTTCAAAAATTTTTTGTGGGTGTATTTTCTATCTCACATCCAGATCCTAGATTTGAGATTTTCAAAAATGTGTGTGGATCTACTCAATTTACCCACTCTCTCTTTCCTCCACGACTTTTTCTATTAAGATTTCTGTACTGAAGTGTAAATATACCTACAACTTTTTTTAAAAGTACATTCCTCATCATTATGAACTTTTTTATTTATTTTGCAACAGTATCTATAAACTCTCAAAATGATGCAAAAATGACACGCCCTTTAAATATAGGATTAAGGAACAAATTTACCAACAAAATTTTGTCTGAGAAGCTTCTGATACAAATATATTTTAGACAGGACAAAAATATCAATGAATAATTAAAAAAGGGTATCCACCATAAAAACCGTTAAATCCGTACTAACGCCGTTAGGGTTTTCTTCTTTTATAATTTAACGCCGTTAGTACGGATTTAATGGTTTTTGTGCCAGATGCCCCTTTTTTTATTGTTTATTGGTATTTTTGCCCCTTCTAAAATATATTTATGTCAGACGCTCCTCAGACAAAACTTCATTAATAAATTTGCTCCTTAATCCTTAAATCTAACTGGCGTTCGTATGCTACAGTATAAGTGTACAAAAATACACTTACCACAAAAATACCCTACGCACAAAAAAAGGTCTCCCTTTGAGAAAACACCAGTAGAAATCTCGTCTTCCCTTGAAACCACACAATTGTTTGGTCCACAACCTCTGCGAAAACCCCACAAAACTCCAGCACCCTCAAATGAAAATATTTGCTCCACGTAGTAGCCAAAGAGAAAAACTATATCGCATCATTGAAGAAAATGTAGATTTAGGCGTATAAATTCGAACCTTAACATCAAAAAATTTGCCCCTAGCCCTTCGTACTGGTTCTTGTCCAAATATTGGCCCTCACCACCGATTTTCACTCATCGCCGGTAACAATTCCTTCTTTTCTTCAGCTCTCAGTCGCCACCTTCTCTCCACCACGCCCTCGATCTGGAGGCATCACCATCCTCCTCTCAATGAGTGCGGCAGCGAAGATGGCGTCATTAGTTGTGGATGACACCGCTGTTGTTACAGGAATTTGAGAAGAAACACATGAGTTGGATGAAAGAGGGGAGGGTTTCAGAGAGAGAATGGAAGGAAGGGATAACAAAGGATTTGGCTTAGGTCCGCTGCCATGCGGTTCGCTGCTCATCTTTGTCTTCCAAAACTATATTTTTTGGGGGTAAAATGATGGGGTTGAACTTTTTTTTTTAAAAAAATGATGTCTAGTGGGTTAAAGTATTTTTCTGGATATATCTAGTATTTAAAAATATTTTTTAAGTAATATGCAGTATTTTAAAATAATTTTTAGTGTTTTTAACCCCTTAAAATATTTTTTCAGTTGTATCCAGTGTGTTAGCAGACTGAATGCAATTTAACTCTTGATGTATTTTTTTAGCTCCAAAAATCACTTTAAAATATTAGGTGCTACTGAAAAAATATTTTAGAGTGGGTGAAAATCCAATAAATCAATATCCTAAGTTTTGGATGCTCTTTACTATTAAGAAAAATACATTAATGGTAAAATTATAGTCAATCTTCTAAAACACTAGATACAACTGAAAAAATATTGTAAAGGGTTAAAAACACCAAAAACAATTTTAAAGTACTTTTTGGAGTTGAAAAATACATTTTTTTTATAGAAAAAGAGAAGTTGTAGCCCTACGGGCCTTACTATACTAAATCAGTATAAATGGGTTGGTTCACAACATCTTCTATTCGTAGACATTTAACTTTATCAGGTTCTCTGTCAACTACAAGAAAGTCCACCGTCATATCCCATGCTCTTCTTGCCAAGTAATCAGCCACCCTATTCGCCTCTCGACAGCAAAGTAAAACCTCCACATCCCACTCACGTTCCATCATCGACTGAATTTCCAAGATTATAGTAGCATCATGATGTTCATCGGATACAACTCCTTGAATAAGATCCAATACCTTGCTACAGTCACTTTCAACAATAATATTCCTAAATCATCCTTCCCAAGCTAATTTCATACCCCACAAAATTCCCCAGGCTTCTGCTGTGATCATCGACCCGCGTCCGATCCTAAACATAAACCCCTGGACAAATCCGCTTTGTTCATCCCTTATCACCCCATCACATGTACAGCATCCCAATGCGTCATTCCTTGATCCATCTGTATTAACTTTAACCATCCCAGCAGGTGGAGGGCGCCAAGCGGTACTTGGTGCGATATAAGACTTCGGTTGCATTGGAGTGGACATACCCCAATACAACACCGAACTAGTACGCACCAATAACACCTGTTTACTCCACTGTTTATTGTTAAAAATATAGTCATTCCTTGCCAACCAAATATTCCTACATAAAACTGTAAACCAGTTTCGAAACTCGTAGCCATACACTTGTTCACGACGGCATAAACACCATATTAACCAAGTGTTTCTGTCAATTGAGTTAAAGAAATGCCGATGCCATTGACTAGGCAGTGTCTCACTCCATATCTCTTTAACCATCACACAGTCTCGAAGTACATGCATAATTGATTCGGTCTCATCTTGACAAAAAGGGCACATCTCAGTCGTGTGGATTCCCCGTTGAGCTCGTGCCAAGTTAGTCATTAAACGACCATAGGCACATAACCACAAAAACAGTCTGTAACGTTGAGGAACCTTCAGCTTCCATATGAGCCTCCATCCAAACAGTAATTGGTTTTCCCCATGCCCAGCTAACCTCTTGTACACAAATTTTAGAGCAAATTTACCATCAGATGTCCATCTCCAAATAGGAAGATCGCCACTAGCATTGCTGTTAATATTCACTCTTTGGATTGCTAACACGACATGTTTTGGTAATAAATGCCCAAACTTATCCAGATCCCCTTGACCCAACGGAGTAATACAGTTAGCCGCCTTCCATTCCCGTATTTCATTTGTTATTGGTTGAAGTGTCAAGCTCTCCAATATGTCAAAATGGGAGACCCATATATCATGCCAAAAAGACACCGAGTTCCATTTGTAATCTTCTAAGCAATACGCTCACTTACACTTTCCCAACTTTGTCTAATCCCCTTCCATGTGCTAGATTCTGTTCGTCGTTTTTCCACTTTTGGCACCAAATCACTGCCCGTCTTGTACTTCTCCTGAAGGAAATGAACCCACAGTGCATCTCGTTTATGTATCAAGTTCCACCCCAATTTCATCATGTAAGCCTAATTCTGAATCCTTGCCTGTCTTAAGCCCAGTCCACCATCATTCTTCCGAGAACAAACTCAACCCCAAGGTACCATATGTGTTTTACAACTTGTGGATGTACTTCCCCAAAGAAAATTCCTACGCCTTTTGTCTATCTCATCACAGGTCTCCAGAGGGAGGGGTATAGTTTGCATGGCATAGCCGACACGACTGACGACACTAAAGTATGTCTTGCCACAATCGATAACATATTTGGCTTCCAGCTTGCTAGGCGAGCATTCATCTTGTAAAGAATAAATCTATATGAGGACTTAGTACTTCACTCATGTAAAATCGGCATTCCTAAATATTTCCCCAGGTTGGAAGACATGGAAAAATTCAAGAAATCACTAATGTCTTTTCTTCTCATATGACCCACATTCTTTAAGAAGTAAATGTAGCTTCTGTCCGGATATGTCGCAAAAATCATCTAATATAGCTTTCACCACCCCGGCTTGATCCATATTTGCTTCTGCAAACAAAATGAGATCATCAGCAAAAAAGACATGAGAAATAGCCGTACCTTGCCTCAACAACCTAAAAGGTTTCCAATCTCCGTCTTCTACTGCGGTCTAGATTAAGTGCCCCAACCTCTCCATCATAATAACAAAGAGATACGGTGAGATAAGATCTCCTTGACGAACTCCTCTGGAAGGGTGGAAGGCTTGTAGATACACAAGCTTTAATCACATCACAAGATACTCAGGAATCCTCAATTCATTCAAGCATTCGGAAAGAAAACTCCATTTGACTCGATCATATGCTTTCTCCAAGTCGATCTTGATTGCCATAAATCCCTGCTTTTTCTTCATGCTCCGCATAGAATGGATAATTTTCTGCACTAGAATAATATTGTCAGTACTTTGACTCCCCTTCACAAAACAACATTGTTTTGGGGCCACAACCAATGGCATAATAGATTTAAATCTATTAGAAATAATTTTTGTAACAATCTTATACACCACATTACATAGGCTTATTGGTCGAAAATCACGGAACAATTATGGATGATCAATTTTAGGAATGAGTACAATTTGAGTACCATTAATATGATGAATCCATTTTGGATCAGAAAATACCCGTTTAACCAATGATGTCATCAAAGGACCAACCGTATCCCATTGACTGATAAAAATGAGGATTCAACCCGTCCGGACCCGGAGCTTTTAGAGAATACATATCGAACAAAGCTCATTTAATTTCCATTTCATCTACTTGTCTTCCCAAAGCACATCTGTCAGTTATATCAATCTCAGGATAAGTGCACCCAAACACCAAGGATCCCTGGCACGTACTAATGTCTATATATAGTTCTTCAAAAAATGTACTGCCAAAGTCTTGTATTTCATGCTCATCATAAGACCATTCATGAGAATCAAGTTTAAGAGCTAAGATCCGATTCCGTCTTCTTCGACCATTCGCCGTTGAGTGAAAATATCTAGTATTTCGGTCACCCTGAACATACCAAGTAGCACGAGAGTATTGGAGCCACATAATTTCCTCATGGGCCAAGATTTTCTCAAGTTCCTTCAATAATTCACATTACAAATTCTCTAATCTCACTGATGGCCCAACTCTAGCAATCGTGTTGTTAATGCCATCAAGGCGCCTATAGAGTTTGTTCTTTATATAATTTAAATTCCCAAAAGCCTCTTTGTTCCAAATTTTCAGTTGCTCAGTAAAATACTCTAAAGACCCACACCAATCTTCTCTTACATTCCATTAGTCCTTAACAAAAACTTGAGAATTCATCATGCATATCCCATGGGGCAAAGAAACGGAAAGGCCTCTGTTTATTCTCACTATGTGCCACCTTGTCAGTATTAACCAAAATAGGGCAATTAATTGGTTTATACTTTGGTAAATGAAGCACCGAAGCATTAGGAAACTGCGCTTGCCATTCGCCATCGACCAATGCTCTATCGATCCTGCTTTGACTAGACAAATTCCCCCATGTAAATTGAGGCCCACTAAAGCTAATATCAATTAGTCCAGTATCAGTAACCCACTCCTGAAAAAATCTGTCAACTACACTGGTTTCTCGTATTTTCATACTCCATCTATCCTCAAGAGACGATACAGCATTAAAGTCCCCAACGACCAGCCAACCCCCACGAACAACCTGGCTAATATCTTTTAATGAAGACCACATCAGGCGCCTCGAGTACATATTGGGATGCCCATAAACAATTGTAAGGGACCATTCGTTATCATTACCTGTATTAACCATGCCATGGACAAATTGCTCACCCTCTGAAATAATCGAAAAGTTGCAGCTTGAATCCTAAAATAACCAAATACCCCCACTAAATCCTCGTGCTTCAGCCACATGCATATTAGACCATCCAATCTTCTGAGCCAATAGCGATGCCTTTATACCCTCATGTCTAGGCTCCAAAAGTGCAACGAAGTTAACTCCTTGTTTGTTAATAATGTCACTGATTAAACAACGAGATGAGGCACCCTGAGTATTCCATGTCATAACTATCATTAAAACAAATAATAAAAGATAAAGGTTTCCAACAATTTAGGAAAACGCTACTGGGACGTAGGCCCATATGCTCCCTCACCTAACCCCTTCATAACGACATCACCCTCCATACTTGGGAGATTTATACTAGTTGAATAGTTAATCTTTCTACCGGCACCTGGGTCAATAGGGTCAGAAGCACTATTTGTAATATTTTTTGTAGGTTGAATTTTCACACTTACGGATTTTAAAGACATACCCGAACAAGCCTTCATTGGTTGCAATCTGGAGGATCTCGAGACACCCTTCCTTCCTTTATTAATACCTTTCGCCAAGCCCCTAGCACTTTGCACTTTGCACTTTTGCACTTTACCACTTTCTGAGCTCAAACTAGAATTACCTTCGTCTACCATTTTATTCTTCACCTGTTGATAATGCTCCATTGGGTTCATCACATCCGTCTTACGTTCTACCACATTTTCTTTAGTCCCAGAATTAATCTCCATAAGCTTCGTCTTACTAGGCAAGGACCCACGTGTTTTAATAATTCTGACTGTTGAATTTCCTTGATTTGTAGTATCATGTATCGAATTATTAGGTGCCATTAAAGTTATTTCATTTCCCTTCTCTTCCCTATTCTTGTCTGACAATGTCGCGAATCTTGATCCCCTAAGATTATTGTGACTACGCAAATCACGTACCCCTCCTCGTCTAACATTCAACTCTCCTTCGGTGCCACGCTGCACCCTGCACCGTCTAGGTGCAACCATCCATTCACCATAAATCATGGCAACTAGGTCATTGTTAGACGGCGTCGGATCTGCTGTTCGCCCTTCACACTTAGTCTTCGAACTCCGTACTCCCAAAGCTCCAAACTCTTTCTTGCTTGAACAATGTTCGGATCCATGCCCATACTTCCCATATGAAAAACATATCAGGTGTAGGTCCTCATACACTTTTTTTTCCTTGCCATTAATCATCAATGATGGGAGCAAAGGGGAATTCATATCTATCTCAACACATAATCGAGCGAAACAACCTTTTGTTTGTTTCAAAGTATTATTATCCACCTTAAGTACCTTTCCAATCTGACTACCCACTACATATAAGATACCCTTATCGTAAAAATCAACTGGAAATTTTGGAATACGTACCCATACAACGATCTTTGGTACCTCCCCAAAATCAGGATCAAACTCGGGTTTCCATGGCTGTACAGCTAGGTAATGTTCCATGTATAACCATGGGCCTCCAGTCAAAACAAACTCATAATCCTCCTCGCTGGTTAAACGAACCAAGAAATATCCAGAACCAATTTCTATCGTAGTTACTTCACCCCTTCAACCCCATAGTTGCTGCAACTTTCGCCCAAGTTGTTCTTCACTAACCATGCGTCCTAAAAGCCTAACAATCAAAGAAGTACTCCATTTCTTCGCTATCTTTTGATGGAACTCCGGCAAGACTACAATATCTAGACCCTTCTGAGTGATCTCGACCTCAATTCTAGATTTCCATCCATCCCTACGCCACCATTCTTCGTCCTCGTCCGACATGTCTCCCGTCATCAGTATATCGACGCAGGCTTCCTTGTAAGATTTCTTCGGTTGTGTAGAAACCTCCTCCACCACCTCTTCATCAGTCATCCAATCCTCCACCCTCGGTACAAGTGATTGGTGATCAGAGAACTCATCCTCCCCGTCTCTAACTTTCTTTCGGCTACGTATCATAGTATCATGCTCCTCCGATGTCGGTGCCGAAGGCACTCTTTCACAGCTTCTATCCCGTTCACGCATAACACTTTCCATTCTATCCTAAAGGAATTTTTAGGAACCAGGTTCAACACACAGATCACTGTTGACTGCACCGAAACAAGTATCCCAGTTTTTGCACTTTTCAACTTTAAAGAATTAAGGATAACGATGATTGGCTAGCCGAGATAGAAACCTCCAGCGTTGGCCAACTCGAGTAAGCCTAGACAGAACCCTATGCCATTGCAGAGAGCCTCCCGACGCGCAGCTGCAGAACTCGGGCTCGACAAAGTTTTCCAACACCGAAATAGGGTGCCGCAAAAAAACAGAGTTGGGAGAGTTGTAGATTATAGATCTCCCTCCTCAACGAACGACGACGTTACAGCGAACCTCCCAAAGGTGCAACTGCAAATTGCAGCTTCGACGTAGCAGACCCAATGGCGATCGTCGACGTTGAAGATGACCATTGCTCCGCAACGGTAAAGAAAAACGCAGAGAAATTTACTGTTCAATCTAGAATTGAAAAATACATTAAAGGTAAAATTGCAATCAGTCTGCTAACACATTGGATACAACTAAAAAAAATATTTTAAAGGGTTAAAAGCACTAAAAATTATTTTAGGATACTGCATGTTACTTAAAAAATATTTTAAGATACTAGATAAATTCAGAAAAATATTTTAAAATATCAGACATCATTTTTTTAAAAAAAAAATTCAGCCCTATCAGTTTACCCCCAAACTACACCGGTTTTGAAAGAAAATGATGGGCAGCCGGATCACATGGCAGCGGACCGAAGCCAAATCCGATAACAAAAGGGTAGTAAAGGAAATTAAAAATGCTTAGGTATCAGTTTTTTACATGCATAGAGAGAAGGGGGCATATTTTTATATATTTATTTATTTTTAAAATTTTCATTGTGTGTGTTTATAATGTGATCTCCTTTCTTAAATAATACATATATATATACCAACTTTGAAATTAATTTTGTCGCCTACTGGCATGCTGACTTCAGCAAATAGCCCCTGATCTTATTTATAAGCAACTTTCTTTTTCATGAGGCCGGTCTCTTTTATAAACAACTTTTATTTTTTATCTGAAAATGTAAGTTTCTTTTTCCAATTTTACCCTTATTAAATACTCATTCTTTCTCATATCTTATACTTACTATCTCTCATATTTTTTTTATCTATTTTCGTTCCTATACTCTTTTCATAATTAGGGGCATATATAAAAAAAAACATGAAATTTTTGATACACTTATTATTTTTAACTATCAATTCGTTTTACGTAATTAAAAAAAAATTATTTATAAATAAGAACCAAGGGAGTATATATATAATTTATATTCTCAGTCAAACTTTAATAGAAACAAGCTATTCCCTCTTACAAAAAAACTCTCGACTATCTAAGAGAAAAACCTCTCCCTGTGATAGCAAATCCATTTTCGTCACTGATGAAAATGGTTTAAAGGTCCAATCTTGCAAGTGAAGAGTGATAGAGTCTCACTTTGTGGTGCTCAAGTGTGTGTGGTGAGGGTAGATCTGTAGCCTTTTAGCAGCTTTCTGAGTCTTCAGGGATTTGGTGAACAGTATCTTTGGTGAAGATTTCAGAACGTGAGTAGCGATGGAGTTGGATATGGCTGATGCTAATGAAGTGAAGCTTGAATCTCGAATTAGATGAAGCAGAAGGGAAGCTAGGGGGCGAATGGCTGCTAGTTGGGAAATTAATCACAACGTGTACTGTTCTCTTTTTGTTGCTTTCATTCTACGATGTACTGTTCGATTTTGCAATTTGTTGTAGGATGCTGACCAACCTCTTATGGACTCAAAGGGTGTAAGTTCCTCTGTGCCGGCTGGAAGAGACCAGGGCGATGGAGTTGCAGACCAAGGGGAGCAGGATCTTAATGGCATCGATGGTGGGCTGAAATTCGTTGTCCAAGATTAGGAGATCTTATGGTTATCATCTGTCATTTTTGTGTCTGTCCTCTTTTATTAATTTCAAGCATCTTTGAATTGTATTGTAGGCGATAGACATTATATTCCAGCTTTATCATTTTCAAGTATCTTTGAATTGTAGTCCATCGGTTATTAAATATAAAACAGATTTGATTTTTTTTAAAAAAATTAAAGAGTTGAATAAGTTATTTAATCATATTATATATTGTGTTATTTTTATATTATATATCAATTTATTAGTTTAATTAATTAGTTTAGAAAAAAATAAAAATAATCTAAAATAATTTAATTAATTTTCTTATTTTTTTCAAAAAAATCAACTCTACCTTATATCTAAGATGAGAGGAAGTAATCTGTTTAAGATGCAAATGAATTTCTTCTTCCATCCTTTATCAACTTGGCGTTACAGTGATGGTACTACCCTTTTGCGGTCTCATATTATTTAAATTTGAATTCTTAATTTATGTAGATTTGTTAACAAAAAAATTGATGAGAGATTGGAAGTTAACATATTAAGTCTTAAACAATTTTAGCTTTCTTATGAATTTTTTTAATCTATTTGAAAATTTAATTTTAAGATTTCATTGCTCCGACGATAATCCTTTATTTAAACTTAAATGCTTAATTAATGCACCGATTTGTAAGGGAATTATTAAATTAAACTAGCTTATACTCCCTCCGGTCCTAATTATAAGACAAATTTGATTTTTTTGGAGAAATTAAGGAAGCCAATTAAATTATTTTAGAGTTTTTATTTTTTCCTCCAAACTAATTAATTTGACTAATAAAGTAATATATAATCTAAAGATACTAAAAATACAAATACTCTAAAGTAATTTAATTGGCTTCCTTAATTTCTCCAAAAAAATCTACTTTGTCTTATAATTAGGACCGGAGGGAGTATTAAATATTTATGTATTTTTACCTCTAAATAAGGTATATTCTAATAGGATCCACCACTTTATTTACTCCCCTGCACCATACTTTATCTAATCTTTCTCTTTAAGAATCAAAACATAGGGTTTTTCATTATCATCCTCATTTTTAGCCCGAATATGTGAATTTTATGTTTATTATTTTGGTTGTTAAGATATTCATGCGTCTGAGTTGGTAAGGGATGCAACATGATAGTTGATATATCGTGGTACATAATATATAATAGACATTTTGTTATTTAAAAAATAAAATATACTCTCTTCAGTCTTTTTTATAAACAACTTTCTTTTTTATGGGGCTAATCCTTTTATAAGTAACTTTCACTTTGTGTCTGAAAATGTAAACTTCTTTTTTCTATTTTACCTTTATTAAATACATAATCTATAATTAATTATCATACACACCAAGAGTTATCTTCATGAGAAAGGGAGAAGGAGAGAGAAATGTGTTCTAATTCACCAGGAGAATGAAGTCAACAAAGCATTGGGAAAATGTATATTTTACTATCTCTCACAGTAACTTTTCATAGGTCATCTCTCATATACTCTTTTCATAAATAGAGGCATATATGATAAAAAAACATGACATTTTTGACACACTTATTTATTTTTAACTACCAATTCGTTTTGAGAGAAGAGTTGCCATCAAGATATCTCATCTTGATGTCTCCTTATCATCATCAGGAAGGAAATTAATTGAAAGGGGTGCATAATTGGAAGCCATATCAAAACTCTCCAAATAACGAGGTATGGACTCGTGATAACGAAGTGGGTAATTGAGGATCATCTCTTCCAAATCTACGCACCATTCCTTTAGCACCCCTATTAGAAAGGCCATTCGCTTGTCCATTTCTCTTATTATGAACTCCACTTTCCTCAATCCCTTTATTTCCTTCCTCTCAGCTAGCCCGCACACTCTTACTATATTCTCATCAAATCTGTGCACCTGAAAAAACTTAAAACCAATTAAGATTCACATCAAAAGCATTTAACGTATAATGACCAAATCAACATACAAGCATACATACCTCCTCCTCAAACATGATTGACGAGGCATTCATGAGTGTGAGAGTTTCTAAGTTTGGCACTGATCTTTCCAAGAAATTACTTACAATATCACCCATATCGTCATGATCAAACCACATTCTTGGGATCCGTATTTGGACGTGCCTAATGTTTTCAAATGAAATGGGTGTCTCCCTAATTCTATATAAACCCTGCAAAGCAAAAAAAAAAAAAAAAAAAAACAATTTGGTTTAATTTTCATATACGTATACAGGGTTGAAACTCCACAAATATTCCAAAGTTGTGTTATTATGATAGATCCTGCCCGTAACTAACATATTCCAGAATCCAAAAGGTGCACGAAAAAAGATTAAGGAAAATCATTATTGTGTCCTACAAATATGAATGTAATAACCGAAAAGTACATCTCAGCACCGTATAGTAATAAGTTTCGTGCAAGAAATTTCGATTGGTCAATATTGCTCACTTATTGTAAGGCATAATGCATTCCATCTTCATAATTTTTTGACCTAAACTGCCATTAATTAAGAAAATATAAAACACTCTTCTTTCCCATGCATTATTGGAACTCTCTTGAGAAGATTTATGGGTAAACTCCGAAAGAAAAATATTAAGACACTAACTAACCAAACTAGGTCTACATGTTTGATCCTTAATATAAGATCGAGTTGACTTTTTTAGAAAAATAACTTAAACAAAGTATATATTATATATCATTAGATTGTATATTTGTTTATAAGTCAGATAAATTAGTTTTGAAAAAAGTGATAAATATAAATACTTTAAAATAATTTATTTAACATCCTTAATATTTAAAAAAAAAAAGGGTCAACTTGGGAAGTAATTAAAAATTCCTTGTGATGATAAATAGAGGAAGCAATATTTATTCATCTTTCTTTTATATTCACTTTTATAGTATAGAAGAGAGTGTAAACTAAAATTAAGATATAGATCAAATAAATTCATGGACCAACCTCAAGCACATGCATATCTGTATGTAGTATTCTGGCCCAGCGTAAAGCTTTACTTAATTGTATGTAGGTATTCAGCTGTGTTGAAGAGAGACAAAACTGTTCTGTAAGAGCGGCGAGATTCAAATTTTTGAAGGTTCCTTCACAACGAAGATGTTCCGGAAAACCTTCTAAGCTTAAACTTTGTACAAGAGGCGCGGAGATCTCAAGCGAGGGCTCATAGTCCTCAACCCTATGGTAGCAATAATTAGGTACACATGTAGCGTAACTCAAGGCTCGTAGGTTCTCTGTGATAACCCTAAAAGTCTTGTAACAGCAGCAACGGTGAATGACTAAATCCTCCAAGCATGAGCTTCGTATTGTGAGGCCTCGTTGTTTTGTCTTCATGACATCCTTCGTCTTCACAAAGACATTAATGAGGGATAAATGTTTTAAGGATGGGAAACTCTGAGAAACCCACTCGTCAATTGGACCATTTGGTGCAATACGTTTCATATAAAGGGTCTCAAGAGAAGCAAGTTTCATCTTAGGAAGCTTCACTGAGAAGCAACGAAGCATATCTAGTTTCAGAACTTTCAAGGACTCAAGTCTGGGGAGGATTTTGAAAACGCAAGGTAGTTGGTATTCAACAGAGAGTTCGTCCACAAGGAAAGCCTCATGCAAATTATGGATCCAATGCGTGTGAAGCTTACGGTGTCTGGTTCTCTTGCAGAATGATGAGAAAGAAAGTTTGTTTATTTTCAAAGCACGAGGACGATGTTGGAGAATAGAGTTCATGAAATTGGAGACAGACTTGCATGAGCAGTTGCGAGAAGAATAACACCACAAAAAGGAACCAGGAGGAGGATGACGCAAGCAGAGAGAAGGGCTGGTGAGGCAAATGGTCTGGAACCTTCTAGACAAGGCTTGAAGTCTTACTATGTGGTTGTCTCCGAGGAAAGACAGGATGTGGTGAAGAATCTCAACTGGTAAATCGCTCAATAAATCTTTGCGTTTTGCTTCCATTGTGATTGTAGGTATGAAATCTGAGTTTGATCTATACATGAAGAAAAATATTTATTACATAAAGCACTAATCAAATAAACTTCATAATTTGGCAGAAAACCTAAATAATTTGCCAAATAATCGCAGTAAGTTCATAGTTGATTATCTGTTTTATTGTCCAAATTCCCGAAAAGCCTAAACTAATTTTTCTCAAAAAGAAAAAAGTAGTATCTTCCCTACTTGTGAAGACAGTCGAAGGCATAACTTCAATCATCTGACATTTATTTACTTCTACAAGTTTAACTTCTCCTTAACGTACAGTCTCAACCAAGCTTACAAGAAAGGGCATAGGGACCTCATGAATGCCTACAAAGCTGTGCTTATTATAGCGGTAGTAGAGATTCAGATCCGGGGGCATACGGTGCTAAAAACAGAAAAGTTATATATATAATAGACGCATACTGTTAGGTTTATTAAAGAATCTATACGAATGTCGATTAGCTTATTCACATCACAGATGCTCAAGACATACCCATATATAACCTTTATGAAAGAGAACAATACCCTGAGAAGGAGATGCAGAAGGAAGTCGTCTTCACAGGGAGAAGAAATTCCAAGTAGACGACGACCCACGCCTGTGGGATGAGGGAAGGCTCCTCAAAATTCTTTAGGCATGTTTGGGATCATTTATTTTTTTAGATATAAGTGTTTATTATGTAAGTTGAGATAAAACTCCTCTCATATACTTATTTTGTATACTGTAAATAACGATTTATAAGCATTTATAAGTTAAAAATAAGTTATCACAAACAAACACTTAATTTATCTATTAGCAATGTTATATTATATATGTGTGTATGAAACTATGAATATCCAAACAAAACCAAGAGGACATGTTGGAACTTAGGTTTAGGCCCGCCCTTAATGGGTAGGACCATTGGACTAAAAAATAAGAAACCATATTAAACAAAAAAAAAACAAACTAATATTAATTATAAATTTATTAATTGAGAAATGAATAATTGTACTTAGGAAACTAATTATTAATTTCTTTTTGTTACTCAGTGTATAGAAGTTTCTAATTAGTCGCCTTCCCATACCTCTAATATAACAGTACCTCAACATTTTTTGCATCTTCTTGATCTATCTATTATCTTATTATATATTTGTGTGTATTAATATCTAAATAAAACTGTACCTTAATTAAGTGTTGCAATCCCAGATGTGGAGTATCTTAATTCTCAAGTGATTGTATATTATGATATGTCTATATATTTTGGAGTATCTTAAAATGATTTTTGAAGTAAATTGTTCTTAAAGTAATTCTAAGCACCCCTAAAACATTACCTCCAGTTCAAAATATAGGCTCTAAATAACTAACCTACACGATTCAAAAAATTGGTAAAAGATAATAAATAGGTAAAACATGTAACTTGCTTTTTTAAAACACTGTTATTTATGAAGAGGATGAGTGGGAGGATAATTGAGAGAAAGGATGAGTCAAAGAAAAAGTGAGAGAGCGTGAGTGGAAAAAAGATGTGAGAGGAACATATAATTAATTAGGGAAAAATTGGAAAAAAAAAAACATTAAATGATGGGAGAAAACTAAAGTGTACCTTATATTAAAAAAACCACAAGCTGTATTTTGAAGGGAGGGTTTGGCACAATCTTTTTTTTCTAAAACACCTAATCATCTTTCCTTAATTCCATCAATCCCTTTTGCTTGGTTGATTACTGTTGGGGAAGAATCAATAATCTTTTTTTTAAAAAAAAAAAAAAAGCCCCTAAATCTAAGCCATAAACACCAGAAATCAAAGAGAATGAAAATCCCCAGAAATCAAAGAGAATGAAAATCCCAAAATCTAAGGCGTATGGGGATTACACGAACCTGTGGCAAGCAAAAGGCTGAGGGCTAAGAGCGTGCGTGAGAAGAGTCTGAGTCTCCAATCTTATTCTCTGAAGTCTGAGAGCCGATTAAGGAGAGGCACAAATTAATGGCACAAATTTTGGGGAGTACGGGCGCTATCTTCTTCATATTTGAAGTTTATTAGGGATTTGGCTTTATCCAAAAAAAAAAAAAAAAAAGATTAGGGATTTGGTAAATAGGTGTTTAAAAATAAATTAATGGGTAGGACCATTTGATTAAACAATAAGAAACCAAATCATATAGTGTAAAAAAAAAAAATCAGCATTAATTATAAATTTGTTAATTAAGAAATAAATAATTGAACTTAGGAAACTAATTATTAATTTCCTATTGTTACTTAGAGGGCAAACAAGAGTGTATAGAGCTTCCTAATTAGTGGTCTCCCCATATCTCTAATATAGTAGCACCTCAAAATTGTTTGCATCTTCGATCTTAATCTATCTATTATTATATTATATATTTGTGTGTATTAATATCTAAATAAAGCCGGACCTTAATTAAGTGTTGCGATCCTAGGTATGCAGTATCTTAAGTGATTTGATATTACGATATGTCTATATATTTTGGAATCAAAGATAAAGGTCAATTAAGATATTAGCATCGTTGGCAAAAAAAAAAAAAAGATATTAACATCAAAGATCACGCGATACATCTAATTTTAAAATCTAGTATTATAAGAATATATTAATATTTATTGTTTAAATAAATATCAAAAAATCAAAACAGATAAATTCAAATAATACGTTAATGATCTTAGGTAAAAATTATAAAGGGTTCAGCAGTAATTTTTCCCTTAAATTATTTTTTAGTAGCACTGAACACATTAAAATACTCTTTTGAGTAATTTTATCCTTTTAAAGTAATTTCTCAATAGTAACGGGCAGTCTAAAATATTTTTCAATACAAACTTAGTCCCAGTGTTTCGTTTTAAAACTGGGTCACTCTCCCCCTAATTTAATGCTCATATAGCTTTCCCACTGGTCTCATATTTCAACTGTGTGTGTGTTATTAAGCAGTAATACAATTAACGGCAGATGCACTAGTTACTGCGTGTTTGACATCTATAATGCTAGTGAAAAACCATGGTTTTTCCCCTTAAGCTATTTTTGTCTACTTTTTTAAAAGTTATTTTTTAAAATCTATTCTTTAAAATCATTTTTTTCAGTTTTTCTCCCGTAGCTATTATTTAAAAGCAAATTCAAACAAACCAAGGAACATCTGGATATAAGTGTAAATATTATTAAAAACAGGCTAAATTAGTCTTTATATGCTTGAGCTTGCATAGTAGACCGAAAACCTAAGCATAGGCCTGTGGTTTGTATTGTATAAGGCTTAAGTGTTTGTGTATGAGAATTTGTGTGTGTTTGTTTGGGCGTTTGGAGCCCAATTTGTGCAGTTAGCTTATGATAAGCAGGATAAAAGACTTAAAAAAAAGCCCAGATGTTTGTTTCGGCGTTGGGGCAATCGGTTCGATGGAAAAAAAAGTTAGCTTTTGAATAAGCTCCAAGGGGAAGCTTATTTTTCATAGCTACCTGCCTCAGCTGAGGATATTACCGTTATTACTCATTAATTGCCCTACCTGCCATTTCTCTCTCCTCACCTCTCGTCTTTACTCATCTCCTCTCCGAGTCTTCCTTCGTGCGACGCGGCGCTCTCGAGCTTCACTTCCAACAGATCTGCCCTCTCTCGTTTTGCCTTCTTGTCGATGTTGTTGCTGCCTCTTGCGGTTCTCTCCAGCAATGTGTTAGCTGGGTCATCGGCGGTGGCGGTGATAGCTGTGGTCGGTGTCAGTAGAAGTTGCTGTTGAGGTGAGGTTGCTGGTGTTGGAGTCCGACGGAGTCGTCTGGAGTCCGGTGGGAAGCTTCACACGCTAACGGTGGTCGATCTGTGAGTACAATGCACTGTGGGTGAGTTTGGTCGGTGAAGTGCGGCCGGTGGTGAATCTCGATCTACTGTTGAAGCTCGTGTGGTGGTGGTTCTTCTTAGTGCCGGCAATCTGTTCGCGTGGTGGTGGTCTCTTGCTCTATGGTAGCTGTCCTCTCCTCAGGTATGTTTGCTCTGCCTTTCTCCTTGTTCAATGAAACACCGATGACTGCTCTGTTTTGCTTCGATCTGTGATCTGCGGTGTGCGTCTTTGCTTCTTTCGATGGGTTGCTTGTTTCGGTGGGTAGGAGTGGTGGTATGGAGGGTGTATGAACTGCAGTGAGTGGGTATGCTGAAATGTTAGTTTGATTGCCATTGCATTTGGCAATCAATCGATGTCAGTGACGAAGTTCCAGAGAGAAGAGAAACACTGAATGCTTTGTTTTTGCATGTTCAATGAAACTCTGATGTTAGTTTGAGTGCCATTGTTTCGGTTGCATTTGGTGTTTGTAGGGACATATAAACACACACACGAGAACGAGTTGTCGAGTGTCTTGAAACTGACCAATTTTTGGTTGAGTGAAAACGCAGCCACACACACACACAGAGACATGGAAGTCGAATGGTTGGGACTTTTTCTTTGGATTGAAGTCTCAACTCCTTTGGTTCAAATAAGTTTTATGCAAATAAGTTTTCATGTCAAATGATATTGCTTCCTTTATTCTATAACATTAAATAACGAATGCTTTGTTGGGGGTATATATAAAGATTAGTGAGGATTAGCAAAATTCTACAAGCACTAAATAAACTGTATATCGAATAATTTGGTTGCCTTGTGTGTTATGTGTGACCTTTGTGCTATAGCAATATGGAGACAAAAGCTGTGTGGGATTTAGAATCAACATACATATTTATCAACGCATGCGTAGACCAGATATACAAAAAAGAACGCAAAGGGCAGTTATTTACACCAACAGGATGGAAGAATATTATTTCCACATTCACTGAAAAGATTGGGAAACTGTATGGGAAGAAACAATTTAAAAATATGTTAGATATCTTAAAGAAAGAGTTGAGGATATGGGATTGTTTAATTAGAGAGACCGGTGTGGGTAGAGACCCTGTGACGAACAATGTGATTGCATCAAGCGACTGGTGGAAGGAGAAATTACAGGTAAAAAATATTATGTGCACACTTTACAAATGATGCTCGGACTCGCTCAACCCAAATGAATCATGTTCGTGACACGATCAGGGACCAAATTGTACGGGACCTTTGATTTGATTATTTCTGTTATATTTAGCTTCATCAAAAACTAAGTTTCTACAATTTGTAATTTATTCGTATTTTAATTGTAATTTTATTATTTAGTTTACCATTGGCATACTTGATCCTTTACAATGCTTTGCCGTTTGAAACCTATGCTATTTGTCGTGTAATTTTTGGTAAGATACCTACCGGTTGGAAGATCCAGATTATCGGACCCAATTAATGTCCCCGAACAAAAGAAAGATTTGTGAGTGAAGAGTGTGCAAATAACTGTTATCTAGATGGATTAGCAGCACCAAACTTTTGAGTATGTGCCTTGTGGTAACACTGTCGCCATTGGATAGTTTGGATCAATTTATCACCAAGAATGTCACTTTAACAAATGCATCTTCCTAGGTTCCATTTGGTAATTAAGTTGTCAATGAATTCATTTTCCATAGTTAGTCCTTCATTTTTTCATTTTTCATACTTTTTCCAAAATTTTTCTCTTAAATAAAACAAAAGCTACTTATGCAAAAGCCAAACCAAACATATTTCACTTTTACATAAGTTACTTATCCAATCGCTCAACCAAACACTCATCATTTTACCCAATCTGACTTTTTTCCAATTTTCAGATTCCATAAGTCTAAGCAAAAATAAGTCACTTATCCAATCGCTCAACCAAACATACCCTTTAATTTTAGCTTATAAGTATTTTTTAATCATGATTTATGAAATAAGGTAAGTATGTGAGAGAAGTTTTATCTCGATTTATGTAAAAAAACATTTATAAATGCTTTTTAAGCTATCCCAAACAAAGGCTCAAACTTATGGGTTGTTTGGTTAAGGAGATTTGGAGGAGAGTTGAGGAGAAGGAGATTTAAAAAACAATAGGAAAAGTAGGGTGATAAAATCGGGAAAATGATTTTAAAAAAAAAATTGAAATTTATAAATGGAAAATAAGATTTGTTATTAAGAATTGATAAAGTAATGACGAGACTTACAGTATGTTCGGCAATTTCAACAAAACCTAGGTTTTGATTCAAAGCCTAGATTTGGTTGACGAACATTCAAACTTTTTCTAAACTTAGGTTTTGATATCAAAACCTAGGTTTTGGGAAAAACTATTTGTTTTACTTTTTCTTTTGTGTGGGCCCCATCCTCTCTCTCTTTTCTTTTTTTTATGTGGGCCCCACCCACCCCCCTCTCTTCTACGTTTTCTTTATGTGGACCCCACATCAAGAAAAAAAAACTATTCTGACCACAATATTCAAACACTTTCATTTTATAAAAATTATTTTTTCTCATAATTTAGTGTGTGTTCGATAACCAGGAAAAGCGCGTTTTTCAAACAAAACCTTGGTTTTGTCAAATAGCAGTCGAACACCTCCTCAAAATGCATAATCCCATGGTTTTAGCCCAAAACCATGGTTTTGTCTATAAGCTGATTTTTTTTTTTTTTGCTTTTCATGCTATGTGGACCCCATTGCCTATTTCTTATTGGTCTTTTTTCACTGTGGGTCCCACACCACAGACACTCTCTCTCTTCTGTTTTTTTTTTAAAAATTCATAGTTTTTCTAAAATTCTCGTCCGTCACTATATTTTTTTAAAAAGATTTTAAAATTTTAATACTCCCTCTTATCTTTAATATTAGATCTATTTATCTAATTTAATTATGTTAGAAAAAATAATTAAGTTAATTAACATTACATATAGACAAATTTATTTCATTTTTTGTATTAATTACGAAATTCAATGTTAAATAATGGGTTAAGATACATAATTTTTAATGCCGTTAGGGGTTTTCTTCTGTTATAATTTAACGTCGTTAGGTAAAATTTAACGGTTTTGTTAAATTTATATCCTTTTAAATTGTTCATTATTATTTTTTATCTTCCAAAACTTATTTGTACCAAATACCCCTTAGGAAAAACATGACTGTTAAATTTGAATCTTAACCCTTAAATAATACATAAAATATAATCTTATTCTTTATATGTAATTATCACAAAAGTTAATGTCCTTTTTAGTAATTTCACCATGAAAAAAAAGCTATTATGATCACAACATCCAAACACTCTCATTTTATCAAAACCATGATTTTCCATAATCTATTCTCCTCATAATCTATTCTCCAAAAGCTAATCAGAACACACCCTTATATGAAAATAATCTATTATCCAGAAGCTATTATCCAAAAGCTAATCCGAATACAACCTTGATAAGCAATTCTCAACTTAATTTATGAAAATACCTTATTTAGGATTTTGCAATTTCAATTTTTTTTTGTCATTTTTCCTATAAAATTGTAATGAAGGGTATGCAAAATTAAAAAATAAAAATTAATTAAAAACTTCTAGCCACACTTCTCTAATTTTTTTTAAATCCAACCCAACAAAATTTCTCTCCCCCAACTAAACAGTCATTAAGGTGTTGTTAAAGGCTTGGCCTAACTTAAAATAGACCAAAGTGAGAATTAGTTAAAAAAGATTTATAAATAAGACTAGAATGATATTTATCTAAATAGACCAAGCAATAGATCTGAGCTTGACCTTTTTACTAAAGAGGCTAGGCCAGGCTTGACTTGATGTAAGCTAAGTCATACGCCCCTATTAGGAGTCTGGCCTATTTACACCCTACTTCCAAAAGCCCTATAGTTAATGTTCACCTCCTCACATTGATTATCTATGATGTAAACTCATTAGATTATATAAATTAGTTTGAAGAAAAACAATAAATCAAAATGTTTTAAATAATTTACTTGGCTTCTTTAATTTTTTTAAATTAATCAACTGCGTCATATATTAAGTAACTTTATATTAAGATATTCCTATATAATTTATATTAAGTAATTTTATATTAAGTAATGTGTCTGTGTGTAGTATCATCTAAACATAACCAAGTTATCACGTTATGGGTAGTATTGCCATACAGACCTTAATTAAGTGTTGCAATCCTAGATATGGAGTATCTTGAGTGATTTTATATTAAGATATGCATATATAATTTGGAATCAAAGATAAAGGTCAATTAAGATATTAATATCTAAGATCACGCCCTACATCTAGTTTTAAAATCTCGTATTATAATTTATAAGGATATAGTAATGTTTATTGTTTAAATAAAACTGATAAAATCAAAGCAGATAGATTCAAATAATAAATTAATGATCTTGAGGTAAAAAAAAAAAAGGGATTCAACTGTAATCTTGCACTTAAATTATTTTTACTAATAGCACTCAACACATTAAAATAAACTCTAGAGCAGTTTTAGTCTTGAAGTAATTTTTCAATATAAAAAAGCAGTCTAAAGTCTAGCCTTTTTTTCCTGGGATGCGGTCTTGGTGTCGATGTTTTGTTTTAAAAGTGGGATCTCCCTAATTTAACACTCCTATTACTCTCCCCCACTTATCTCGTATTTCACAGCAAACCAACACTCCTAGTTTATGCATATTGAAGTATTTTTATTTTGAGAAAATGTTAGAAAAATATATTTAAAAATGAGAAAAGATAAATTAGTGCTGAGAATTTATAAAATCGTAGGTCAAAACTGAGGTAGGAATATGAGATTTTCAATTTTGACCAAATGACCAAATCGCTCTTAATTTAGTTGTGAAACATGAAAGTGAAATAATTAATGTAAAATATGATGTCGTTAATATAGATACAGATATTATTGACCCCTAAAACTTCTACCTTCAAAATTATCCCTACTTTTTGGGACATAAAATATTGAAACATGAAAGTAAAGTCGTTAGTGTAAAATATTGTACTCTCAATATAGATACAGATGTTATTATTGACTTCTGAAACTTTTACCCTCAAAATTATCCCCGGTTTTTTGGATATGAAGTTTTAAAATATGAAAGTAAAGTCGTTAGTGTAAAATATGATGCTCTTAATATAGATACAGATGTTGTTATTGATCCTTGAAACTTGGGAATTGAAATAAGCATTTTGGTCATTTGGTCAGAATTGGAAATCCTAGATTCCTACTTTAGTTCTGACTTAGGATTTGATAAATTCGCATAATCAATTTATCTTTTCCCATTTTTAATTGTATTTTTTGAAACTTTTTTTTATTTCATATTTTGACCATCCTATTATTTTTTAATTGCAATAACATTGATATGATATAATATTATTTGAATCATCCAGTCTAACCTGAAGGAACTTGGTATGGTTCTGTCTAACAAAATTGGTCCGAAACAAAAATGGACCCGATCGGACCCAACTGCCCTCTTCGGATTGCACTAGACTAGGGACAAAGGGGTGAGACCAACTTGTTTGGTTCAATCCAGCTCAAGTCTTTTTTTGTTTTTTGAGATGTAACACCCATGTATCTAATATCTATGGTGGGCTTTTTGTTACTTTACTGGCACAATCATTCAGAGGGTGGTTTTTTGTGGGTAGACAAACGGGGGCCCAAGGCCCATGTTGCCCAAACCCTCTTAACTACAGTTTAAATATAACCTTTACCAACCCCATTCATTCCTCATGAACCTAGTCCCTCACACACTTCTCTTCCGCCTTCGACTTCAGCCATGGAGGCGGCGGCTTCCAGTTACGGATCTGCCCCTCTCCCTGGAGTTCAATCCTCCTCTTCACTTGTTCCTTCCCTTTAGCCATGGCTCTAAAATTTCTAAGTCAGTGTCGCAAAGCCCCAACCTTTTTCGCAAATCCACAGATCCTGTCTCGGATTTGACCCCGCAGCTAGGAAACTCGCCCCAAAATCCTCCTCTTCACCTTCCCCCTTAGCCATGGCTCTAAAATTTCATAGTCAGTGCCGCAAAGCCCCAACCCTTTTGCAAATCCACAGATCCTGTCTCGGATTTGACCCCGCAGCTAGCAAACCCGCCCCATAATCCTCCTCCTTCACCTTCCTCTTTAGCCATGGCTCTAAAATTTCAGAGCCCTAACTTCACAGATCCACGCCTCGGATCAGACCCGCACTGACAGCAAACTCACGTGACCGTAGCTTTGTGGCACGTTCTCTATCGACGTTCTATGGGGTTCGGGTTCGATACTTGGTATGGTCGATACTTCCTCTCGGTTAAGCTCTCTTCATTATTTATTTGTTTGCGAACATTTAATTTCAAGCACTAATTTTCATATAAATTAGTTTTTACAAAATTCATGATTTACCTTTTACCCAAATATATAGTATACATTACTATTAAATTGCCACTCTCTGTGAATGTTCTAGCCTAACTCATTCCATTTTTTTAGCCAAAAAAATGTCCACACTCTAAAACGCGCGTTTCTTCATTCCCTTCCGCCTCGTTGGGTTAAGCGCTCTCTATTTTTTTTTTTTTGGCAACAAGCACTAATTTTCATATAAATTAGTTATTACAAAATTCATATTTTACATTTTACCCAAATATATATTATACATTACTATTAAATTGCCACTCTCTATGTGAACGTTCTAGCCTAAATCATTCCAGTTTTCAGCCCAAAAACAATTCCACTCTCTAAAACGCGCGTTTCTTCATTCCCTCCCGCCTCTTTCTCGCCCTCCCTATATATTCCTGAGACACCGAATCATGCTCATTTTTTCTCCACACTGCTTCAGGTTTTACTCTCTTCCATTTTTTCTCTCTATTTTTTCTGCCTCTTTAGCTTTGTCTCTGTTCTCTCATTTTGTTGCTTTAGAATTTTCTCCTCGCCGATCTCCTGTTCAGGTTCGCAACTCTACATTCTTATGCTCCTCTTCTCTTCTAGTCTTTTTGATTTGCTGTTTGGTACTAATTTGAAGTTTGATTTTCATCTCCATGTGAGATTATCTGTTTATGATTCCGTTTTAATTTTGAAGTTTACATTACACATTCTTGTGAGATCTGTGGTATGATTTTAGGATTGTTTTTGAAATTTACATTACACATTTAATTTTTCATTTTCCTCTCTCTGCAGGTAACTGAATTGTCATTGTCGACAAATTTTTTTCAATTAAATTTTAGGTCTTTTCTTATCTACTCTTGATCCATGATGATTGTCGTATACTTATTTACTGTTTTATGTTTATATTGTGCGACTAAGTTGTTGGACAATTTTTTCAGTTAAAATTTATTTTTGCTGTTACCAACTGCGCAATATAACCATTTGCTTAACCAAGCCAAACATTTATTGTTACTAACTATGAATTTTGCATGTTACTTGTATCTACAAGTAACTTAATTCTGGACAAATTTTTTCCAATTAGATTTTACTGCTACAATTTGGCTGTTCTGTGTTAGTTTTTTTGTTAGTAACTACTCAATATAACCATTAAACATTTGCATCAATCTTAAAAAGAAAAGTGACAGATTTGAATATTTGACAAAGAAATTTATTATTCTGTTTATGTCGTTCTAAATAAAACAAATGTCTTGTTATTGACTCATTGTGTGAACTTGAACGAGTTGGAAATCTGACTATTTTGCTATTTGAAATCATTTTTGACTACACTAGCCTAACTAATCTTGCTGTCATTGAATTCACTCGTAGCTTGCTGGATCTGAATTAATGCATTATTGCATTACTCTCAATCTCATTCCGAATCTGAAATCACTCTAGCAAAGTTGATTATTTGCTGGGATTAGTGCGCTGTCATTTGTGAATTTGATTGTGCTTCTTGATGGGGTTTTTTGTCAAACATTTCCAGATTTGAAATGCTGTTTTCTTGAAAAGTTTTGCCATTAATTATGTGTTTGACTTGAATTTGAGTTTAGCTTTAATAAAATGGTCCGGCAACTATACGTATTAGTTGATTCAATTTTCCTGCAAGCCATCTCCCTGGGTGGTAGAGGCATTAATAATTTCTTGAGTCACCTGGTTCGGCGGCTTTATACTAGCGTTACCACTAAGTAATTTTCTTTCTATGTTTAATATTTTTATCGTTTGTAGATTAAGTTCGATTAGAATTAGAATTTGAATTACTTTTCTTCTCATTATGTGATATCGTATGGCTGTTTAACTTATTTTTACAATTATGTGTTGCAAAAGCTGTCTTGGGATTTGAGTGACGAAATTGAGGATATTATGTATGGCCTGGAACCATTTAGCAGATAAGAATAACATGACTAATTATAATGGATTTATTATGATTAGAATTTGAATTTTAACATTTTTTACACTCATTCTTTGCAGTTGCAACCATGGCATAAGCAGCATTGAAAAATGTTTCACTGCCTTGTTGCAGAAGGGGTTGTCTGACTTGACATTTGCTACTTTTAATTTTTGTCTGTCAAATGTCCTCAGAGGTGTATCTGTTGGAATTAAGATTGTGGAAAGGGGCGATGTAACAGACCAAGGAAATTGGAGGCACAACGTGCAGTAGGAAAGTTGAAGGGTAAAGAGAAGGTGGAAAGGGGCGATGTAACAGACCAGGGTAAGGTGGAAGCACAACTAGCTGTATCCAATATCCAGTATGTTTTCAGTTGTATCCAGTATTATGTTAGTAGACTGATTGTAATTTAACTCTTAATGTATTTTAAAGAGTTAAAGTACCAAAAAATATTTTAAAGAATTAAAAACACCAAAAAAATATTTTAAAATGATTTTTAGAAGTGAAATAACACATTAAGGGTTAAATTACAATCAGTCGTCTAACACAGTGGATGCAACCAAGGTATTAAAACCCGGACCGGGTATTGAACCGGTCGGGGTACTGGGTTAAGGGTCAGTGGGTCAGACCGGGACCAAACCGGTGAAAAATTGAAAATTTTAAAGGAAAAATCAAATTTTTTTTTTTAAATTAGCAACCCGGACCGGACCGGTTTACCGGCCGGTTCGCCGGTTCCCGCCGGTCCAGTCTGGGTTAATGAACATGGGATGCAATTGAAAAAATATTTTAAAAAATTAAAGTACTAAAAATTATTTTAGGATACTACATATTACTTAAAAAATATTTTTAGATACTAGATATTTAAAAAAAAATTTTAAAATATTATATTATATTTTTTAAAAAATAAAAAAACCAGCCCCTTTACCCCCAAACAATATTGAAACCATGTGGTTTGGGAGAAAAGGATTAGCAGCAGATTGCAGCCAGATCCAAATAAATATATAGGCACACTCTCCCGCACACCGTAACAAAAGGAAGGAACGAAAGAGAGGACAAGGGGTTAGCATATATTAATAAACCCTATAGACCTACACGCACCTTTGATTGACAAGACAGATCACAATATGAAACATAGAAGAATTATTGAGGAAAGGCAACAAAAGAAAAGTGTTGAAGGGAAAGCAAGACGAAGCAAAGGGGGGCAATGACTTCAATCATGAATTTTATTGCCAATCATAAAGCTCAAAGTAATTTAACTCTGACAACAACTCCATTAGAAGCACAAAAGATTTGAACAGGCATCACATGAATCTCACACATTGTCTAACGGGTACTAATAACATGTAAAGGTCATAATCCTTCTGTTTCTTTCGGCATACCCTCCTCACATATATCACACATTCTATAGTAGAAGACGAGACAGTTTCATTATCCCCCTTGTTCCTCTTCCCTTTCTGCACCTTTACCTTTTCTCTTTAGATTTCAACTTTTCTGCAGCTGGCTGTGCCTCCACCTTATCTTGGTCTGTTACATCGCCCCTTTCCACCTTCTCTTTACCCTTCAACTTTCCTGCAGCATGTTGTGCCTTTGCTTTCCTTCAACTTTCCTGCAGCATGTTGTGCCTCCGCTTTCCTCTTGGGCTTTTCAGCAGCAGGTGGCGCCGTCGTAGGAGACTCCACAATCTTAACCCCAGTAGATACACCTTTGAGGACATTGGACTGAAGAAAATTAGGAGTGGCAAATGTCAAGTCAGACAACCCCTTCTGCAACAAGGCAGTGAAACATTCTTCAGTGCTGTTTATGCCGTGGTTGCAGCTGTAAAGAATGAGAGGAATAGATGTTAAAATTTAAATTCTAATCATAATAAATCTATTATAAATAGTCATGTTATTCTTACCTGCTAAATGGTTCTAGGCCATACATAATATACTCAGCTTCGTCACTCAGATTCCAAGGCAGTTTTTGCAACATAATTGTAAAAATAAGCAAGTTAAACAGACACAGGATATCATATAATGAGAGGAAAAGTAATTAAAATTCTAATCGAACTTAATCTATAAAGGATGAAGATATTATATAGAGAAAGAAACTTAGTGGTAACGCTAGTGTAAGGCCGCCGAACCAGGTGACTCAAGAAATCATTAATGCATTTGCCATTCAGGGAGATGGCTTGCAGGAAGGTTGGATCAACTAGAACGTATAGTTGTCGGGCCATTTTATAAAAGCTAAACTCAAATTCAAGTCAAACACAAAATTAATGGCAAAACTTTTCAAGAAAACAACATTTCAAATCTGAAATTGTTTGACAAAAAACTCCATCAAGCAAGCACAATCAAATTCACAGATGACAGCGCACTAATCCTAGCAAATAATCAACTTTGCTAAAGTGATTTTAGATTCAATATGAGATTGAGAATAATGCAATGATGCACTAGTTCAGAACCAGCAAGCTACTCAATACTCGAGTGATTTTAATGACAATAAGATCAGTTAGGCTAGTGCAGTTAAGAATGATTTCAAACATAGCAAAATAGTCAGATTTCCATCTCGTTCAAGTTCACACAATGAGTTAATAACAAAACATTTGTTTTGCTTAGAACGATATAAACAGAACAATAAGTTTCTTTGTCAAATATTCAGATCTATCATTTTTCGTTTTAAGATTGATGTAAATGTTTAATGGTTATATTGAGCAGTCAGTAACAGAAAAACTAACATAGAACAGCCAAGTTGTAGAAGCAAAATCCAATTGGAAAAAATTTATCCAGAATTCAGTTACTTGTAGAGACAAGTAACATGCAAAATTCATAGTTAGTAACAGCAAATATTTGGCTTGGTTGAGTAATGGTTATATTGAGTAGTTGGTAATAGCAAAAATAAATTTTAACTGAAAAAATTGGCTAACAACTTAGTCGCACAATATGAACGGAAAATAATAAATAAGTATACAACAATCATCATGGATCAAAAGCAGATAAGAAGAGACCTAAAATTTAATTGAAAAAAATTTGTCCACAATTCAGTTACTTGCAGACCAAAATGCTTATTTCAATTCCCAAGTTTTAAGGGTCAATAATAATATTTGTATCTGTATTAAGAGTATCATATTTTGCACTGACGACTTTATTTTTATATTTTAAAACTTCATATCCAAAAAAATCGAGGATGATTTTGATGGTAAAAGTTTCAGAGGTTAATAACAACATCTGTATCTATATTGAGAGTACAATATTTTACACTAACGACTTTACTTTCATGTTTTACAATTTCATGTCTCAAAAAGTAAAGATAATTTTGAAGGCAGAAGTTTTAGGGTCAATAATATCTGTATCTATATTAATGACATCATATTTTACATTAATGATTTCACTTTCATGTTTCACAACTGAACTTAAGGGTGATTTAGTTATTTGGTCAAAATTGAAAATCTCATATTCCTGCCTCAGTTTTGGCCTACGATTTTATAAATCCTCAGTACCAATTTATCTTTTCTCATTTTTAAATGTATTTTTCTAATAGGGGTGTACGACTTAGCTTACATTAAGTTAAGCTTGGTTTAGCCTCTTTAGTAAAAAGGTCAGGCTCAGACCCATTGTTTGGTCTATTTAGATGAATATCATTCTAGTCTTATTTATAAGTTTTTTTTTTACTAATTCTCACTTTGGTCTATTTAGAGTCTAACTAGGATTTTAAGCTTGTGTTTGGTATAACTTATTTTTGGACAATAAGTCATTATTACGCAAGCCGTGATAAAACTCCTCTCACATTCTTACCTCGTATACCGTGAATTACAATTTATAAGCACTTATTGCCTAAAATAAACTATTCCAAACGAATACTAAGCTAGGCCAAGCCTTTAACAAGATCTTAGTGGCTGTTTGGTTGGGGGGAGAAATTGTTTTAGATTGGATTTAAAAAAAATTAGAGAAGTGTGGCTATAAGTTTTTAATTAATTTTTCTTTTTTTAATTTTGCATCCCCTTCATTACAATGTTATAGGAAAAATGACTCCAAAAAAAATTTGAAATTGCAAAATCCTAAATAAGGTATTTTCATAAATTGAGTTGAGAATTACTTATCAAGGTTGTGTTCGGATTAGCTTTTGAATAATAGCTTTTGGAGAATAGATTCTAAGCAGAATAAATTATGAGAAAAAAATGATTTTGATAAAATGAGAGTGTTTGGGTATTGTGGTCAAAATAATTCTTTTTTCATGATGTGAGGCCCACATAAAGAAAAAATAGAAGAGAGGGGTGGGTGGGGCCCACATAAAAAAGAAGAGAGAGAGAAACAATGGGGCCCACACAAAAGAAAAAGTAAAAAAAAAAAACATTGATTTTCCCAAAACCTAGGTTTTAAGATCAAAACCTAAGTTTGAAAAACTTTTGAGTGTTCGTCAACCAAACATAGCCTTTGAATCAAAATCTAGGTTTTGTTGAAATTGCCGAACACACTATAAGTTTCATCATTATTTTATCAATTTTTAGTAACAAATCTTATTTGCCATTTTTCAATTTCAAAGTTTTTTTTATCATTTTCCCAATTTTATCACCCTACTTTTCCTATTGTTTTTTAAATCTCCTCCTCCACTCTCCTCCAAATCTCTTTAACCAAACAACCCATAAGTCTGAGCCTTTATTTGAGACAGCTTAAAAAGCATTTATAAGTGATTTTTTACGTAAATCGAGATAAAATTCATCTCACATACTAACCTCATACCGTAAATCATGTTTAAAAAATACTTATAAGCTAAAATTAAGCTATCATACACAAACACTTAAGCCTTGTACAATACAAACCACAGGCTTATGCTTAGGTTTACGGTCTACTTTGCAAGCTCAAGCATATAAAGACTAATTTAGCATTGTTTTTAATAATATTTATGCTTATACCCAGATGTTCCTTGGTTGGTTTGTTTGAATTTGCTTTTAAATAATAGCTACGGGAGAAAAACTGAAAAAAAAAAAAAGATTTTAAAGAATAGATTTTAAAAAAATAGAAAAAAAATAGCTTTAGGGGAAAAACCATGCTTTTTCACTAGCATTATAGACGTCAAACTCGCGGTAACTAGTGCATCTGCTGTTAAGTGTATTACTGCTTAATAACACACACACAATTGAAATATGCAAGGTATTAAAACCCAGATCGGGTATTGAACCAGTCGGGATATTGGGTTAAGGGTCGGTGGGTCAGAACGGGGCCAAACCGGAGCTAAACCGGTGAAAAATTGTAGATTTTAGACTTATAATATAAAATTCTAAAATTAAAATTAATTTTTTTTATAAATTGTAACCGGGAATTGGACCGGTTTACCGGCCGGTTCGCTCGTTTCCGTGTCGAACCGGCCGGTCTGGATTTAATAACATTGGAAATAAGAGTTATATCAGCATTAAATTAGGGGGAGAGTGACCCATTTTTAAAACGAAACACTGGGACTAAGTTTGTACCGAAAAATATTTTAGACTGCCATTTACTATTGAGAAATTACTTTAAAAGGAAAACATTACTCAAAAAAGTATTTTAATGTGTTCAGTGCCACTAAAAAATAATTTAAGGGCAAAATTACTGCTGAACCCTTTATAATTTTTACCTCAAGATCATTAACTTATTAGTTGAATTTATCTGTTTTGATTTTGTGATATTTATTTAAACAATAAATATTAATATATTCTTATAATACTAGATTTTAAAATTAAATGTATCGCGTGATCTTTGATGTTAATATCTTAATTTTTTTTTGTTTTTTGGCCAACGATGTTAATATCTTAATTGACCTTTATCTTTGATTCCAAAATATACAGACATATCGTAATATCAAATCACTTAAGATACTCCATACCTAGCATCGCAACACTTAATTAAGGTCCGGCTTTATTTAGATATTAATACTCAAAAATATATAATATAATAATAGATAGATTATATTTTCAAAGAAAAAAATAAAAGTTGCTTATAAAAAGAACCAACCCATGAGAGAGAAAGTTTCTTATACCGGAGCATGCTATTTGCTGAAGTCAGTAGGCCAGTAGGCGACAAAATTAATTTCAAAGTTGGTATGTGTGTGTGTGTGTTATATAAGAAGGGAGATCAGATTATAAACACACGATGAAAATTTTAAAACTAAATAAATATAAAATAAGTCATATGGCGGAAAGAGAGAGTGGGTAAATAGATCCACACACATTTGTGGAAACCTCAAATCTAGGAGCTGGAAGTGAGATAGAAAGACAGTTTGTTTTGAACACACACACACAGTGGAGAAAAGTATAACTATAGAGTGAACAAAACATGTATATTTACCTGCACTCTCTGGCAGCCAAGTTGATGGGAGGAAAATGAGACAACTGTGTCTCTGTGTGTGTGTGTGTGTGTGTGTGTGTGTGTGCGCGCGCGCGCGCGCGCGCGCGCGCGCGCGTGCGCCCATTGCAGCAGGAAGGGAGAAGAAGGGTTGGACTGTTTTGAAAAAATGAATAAATATACAGGCACACTCTCCCGCACACCGTAACAAAAGGAAGGAACTAAAGAGGGACCTGGCTACGGTCCGCTGCCAGTCCTTTTCTCCCAAACTACACCGTTTTGGTGTAGTTTGAGGCTAAAGGGGTTGGGGTTTTTTTTTTAAAAAAAAATAGAATATAGTATTTTAAAATATTTTTTTGGAAGTATCTAGTATCATAAAATATTTTTTAAGTAACATATAATATCCTAAAATAATTTTTAGTACTTTAATCCCTTAAAATATTTTTTCAGTTGT
This sequence comes from Inga laurina, assembly GCA_963855925.1. Classification (NCBI taxonomy): domain Eukaryota; kingdom Viridiplantae; phylum Streptophyta; class Magnoliopsida; order Fabales; family Fabaceae; genus Inga; species Inga laurina. Next base: position 57,476,765 of record OY979702.1, read on the forward strand.
ACCCACAGTGTTAGCAGACTGATTGCAATTTAACCCTTAATGTATTTTTTCAGTTTCAAAAATCATTTTAAAATATTTTTTTGGTGTTTTTAATCCTTTAAAATAGTTTTTGGTGCTTTGAACTCTTTAAAATACATTAAGAGTTAAATTACAATCAGTCTACTAACATACTGGATACAACTGAAAACATATTTTAAGGGATTAAAATACTAAAAATTATTTTAGGATACTACATGTTACTTAAAAAATATTTTAAGATACTAGATACTTTTAAAAAAATATTTTAAAATACTATATTCTATTTTTTTTAAAAAAAAAAAACCAGTCCCTTTACCTCCAAACTACACCAAAACGGTGTAGTTTGGGAGAAAAGGACTGGCAGTGGACCACTAGGCAGCGGACCTCAGCCAGATCCGTGTGTACACACACACAGTTGTCCCAATTTCCTCCCATCAACTTTGCTGCCAGCGAGTGCAAGTAAATATACATGTTTTGTTCACTCTATGGTTATACTTTCCTCCACTCTGTGTGTGTGTGTTCAAAACAAATTGTGTCTTTCTATCTCACTTCCAGCTTCCAGATTTGAGATTTCCACAAATGTGTGTGGATCTATTTACCCACTCTCTCTTTCCTCCATATGACTTATTTTATCAAGATTTTATATAGGATTAAGGTGTAAAAATACACATGTAATTTTTTTCAAAGTGCACCTAACATCAAATATTTTTTTAGGTGCAACAATGACTATATGATTATAAAATATGTGCAAAACTATCATTTGACTATTAGTTTGACTTTTTGACCGTTAGCTTGACTTTTTTATATTGACAGTGATGACGTGTACGATGACATAGATGCCGGAGTGACATTCTGAAAAAAAAAACTTGCTGAAAATCAAATTTTCCTAATAAATCATATAATTTAATAAAAATTAGTAATATAATATATGTATTATAATAATTTTAATTTAATAATATTGGGAATCTAGTGTTGGGAAAAAATTGAGCAATCAGTATGCTCTTTAGGGCAGTAACTCTGCTGAGTGAATTAAGCACTCTGCATTCAGATTTGAATCTATTTCAGCGAAGGCGGCACTAAAATAGTGAAATGTGGATAATATTAATTGCAAAGCTTCACCTTTCACAATTTTTTTCCAAAATGTCACTTCAGCGTCCATGTCATCATACATGTCATCACTTTCAGAGTTAAAAAGTCAAACTAACGGTGAACGATTAGTTTTGCACCTATTTTGTAACCACATAGTCACTGTTGCACCTAAAAAAAAGCATTTGGTGTTGGGTGCATTTTGAAGAAAATCACATGTGTATTTTTGCATCTTAACTCTTATATATATAGGGTTAAACTGTAAACATACTTACGGACTATTTTTGAAAGCGCATTTACCATTGTGAATTTTTTTTATGTGTAAAAGTAACAAATAGTGCAAAAGTGGCATATCCTTTGAATCGGCATCCATATGTTAATAGTATAAGTGTACCAAAATACCCCTAACACAAAAATACCCCATACATAAAAAATGGTCTCTCTCTGAGAAGACACCATTGGAAATCTCGTCCTCCCTTAAAACCACACAATTGTTTGGTCCGCAACTTCTGCGAAAATATAGAATTAGGCGTATAAATTCGAACCTTAACATAACAAAATTTGCCCCTAGCCCTCCGTACTCATTCTTGTCCAAATGTTGGCCCTCGCCATCAATTGTCTCTCACCGCCGGTAACAATTCCTTCTTCTCTTCAACTCTCAATCGCCGCCTTCTCTTCTCTCCACCACGCCCTCGATCTGGAGGCGTCACCATACTCCTCTCACCGAGTGTTGCAACGAAGATGGCGTCATTTTTTGTGGATGACATCGCTATTGTCGCCAAAATCTAAAAGAAACATGTGAGTTGGATGAAAAAGGGGAGGGTTTGAGACAGAGAACAGAGGGAAAGGATAACAAAAAGGCAGTGAAGGAAATTAAAAATGCTTAGTTATTTTTTATTTTTTTAATAATGACGCCCACTAGAAATGTTAACAACCATTTTCTAAATTTAACGGAATATCACTTTTATCCTCTATTTGAAAGTTTATAGTTATTTTTGTATGTAAAAAAATTTATGATGGTGAGTGCACTTTTAAAAATATTTAGTGGGTATTTTTACACCTTAACACACATATATATTTTGCTCTCCACCTCTTTATCCGGTTCTCCCTTCAAGCCCTTTGTGAGTCTTGCTTTGATATTCGTTTTCTTACATGTGCAAATAAAAGGGGGCATATTTTTATTTATTTATTTATTTTAACTTTTTTATTGTGCATGGTAATAATGGGATCTCCCTTCTTAAATAAAACTCCCTGTGGTCCTAATTATAGGACATAGTTACCTAATTTTGGAGAAATTAAGGATAGTAGTTAAATTAGTTAATCATATTTATACCGACTTTGAAATTAATTTTGTCATCTACTAGCCTACTGACCTCAGCAAATAGCATGTATATATATAATTTATATTCTCAGTTAAACTTTAATAAAAACAAGCTATTCTCTCTTATAGAAAACTCTTGACTATCTGCGAGAAAAACCTCTCCTTGTGAGAGAGCAAACCCATTTTTGTCACTGATGAAAATGGCTTAAAGGTCTGATCTTGCAACTAAAGAGTGATAGAGTCTTACTTTGTGGTGCTCAAGTGTGTATGATGAAGGTAGGTCTGTAGCCTTTCAGCAGCTTTTTGAGTCTTTAGGGATTTGGTGAACAGTATCTTTGGTGAAGATTTTAGGATGTGAGTAGCAATGGAGTTGGATATGGCTGATGCTAATGAAGTGAAGCTCGAATCCGAATTAGATGAAGCAAAAGGGAATCTAAGGGATGAATGGTTGCTAGTTGGGAAATTGATCACAACGCGTACTATGAACAGAGGCGCCTTTGAGGATTTGTTTCAAAGAGCACGGTCATTGCAGGGTAAAGTGGAGATTAACCCATCATGTACCAATCTCTATTTATTCAAATTTGAGCTTCAAAAGGACTATAAAGAGTATTGAGAGACAACCCATAAACTATATTGAGCTCCTTTCTAAATCTTCAAGGATGGTCCCCATGGCTTATGATTGAGGAAGTTAACATGGGAAAATGCTTGCTCTTGGTACAAGTGCATAGGTTGTCGAGAGCAAGTATGTCTAAAAACATGTTATTGAAAATGGGTGCGAGAATAGGTGAGGTGGTATGTTTTAAGGACCCTAAGCTAAATGATTCACTTTTTAGAGGGTTTGTTAGATGAGAGTTAACGTTGATATTACCAAACCTTTGAATGCGGGTTTCTAGGTGTCTCGCCCAGTTCATGATCGAATAAGAGCTTGGGTGAAATATGAGAAATTGCAAGCCTTTTGTTTTAACTGTGGAATGATAAGACATGAACAAAATGGGTATGCTTTAGAACAAGTAATGTCAGAAGAAGACCCTGGGTAGTCGTTATACAATACAGGGATAGAAGTAAGGCCAATGAGAGTTGTGGCACCAATAGACAATAGTCACTATCTGTGGAGGACCAGAAGGGATGGTAGAAGTTGAGTCGCTCGAGAAAATTTATCCTCTATGTAAAGTATTGGGGATAACCAAACAACTGATAAGGATAGCATGCAAACAGAGGGTCATGAAGAGGCAAATCTGGTGGGGATGATTTCCTCAAGAAATATGACATAAGACAAAATGGAAACCTCAAAGAATATGATGAAGAAAGACCGAGACAAACCTAAGGCTCAAGGAGAAGAAGAGGAAGTCATAAGCCCAGTTAAGATAGGCATCTTGGAAGCTGGGAATAGGGAAACAATTGAACCCAATCAAAGCAATAGGGGTTTAACTAGTAAATTTTCCAAAGATAGAGTGAAGGGCTTGCTGGTAGAGAAAGATCAAAGTTTAATTTTATTGAGGGACAAGAGGGGGGGAACCTAATCCTAGTACCTTTAATCTGAAGCCTGCTATGCCACTTCTTCTTAATAGGAGTAATAATAATGAGAGAGAAATAGAGGAAGTGTCTAGTGTAAGTGAAGTCAAAAGAGTTCTATTCTCAAACAGCCCAGGGAAATGGTAGGGAACCATACTTTATGGAAATACTGGATGAAGAAGAGAAGGGGGCCAAAATGGCTCTCATTATGGTAAAACAATAGGTTTATAAAGGAGTTTTGGTTGAGAAATTAGAGAAGGTGTCACTAAAGAGGAGAATAGAAGGGGATTGGGCATTGCCAAGAGCTAAACAGGTTAAAGAGGACCTGAATTTAGTGAAGAAAGTGGCAGAAGCGAAAAACCTTATAGACAAGAAGGGTAAGGGGAAGTTGAAGAAGAAGAATGGTAAAGAAAAGCTTAAATTGGATAACCTGGTGGATGTGCCGATCACAGAAATCAAAACTGGTTCCAGGTTTGAATTATTAGCTTTGATCCTAGATGATTACATGTTTTTAGCTGAAGATAGGTCTAGTGGTCGTCCCTCAACGACCACCCAAGTGCCATGAGTCTATTAGGGTGGAACTATCAAGGGATAGGGTCACCCCTGACAGTATCCCCTAATAAGCAAGAACCTCCAATTTCTATGTAATAAATACATTCCTAATCTGGTTTCCCTCTCAAAAACCAGGGCAAGCTTCAAAAAAGTAGACAAGCTGAGATATAAGCTTCACTTTCACAACATGGAATATGTGCCACCTGAAGGTTTGAGTGGAAGGTTAGTAGTGTGGTGGAGGGATGGTGCTGCTATTGAGGTTCTGCATGCTGATAAAAACTTCATTCATTTGAAGGTGATAAGCGGGCTTGATCCAGTGAAGGATTACATAACACTAGTGTTTGGTCGGCCAGTTGAACAAGATAGAAGAAGTTGGTAGAGAAGCTTGGTTCACCTCAATCCTGGGGAATCAATCCCATGGATTTGTTTTGAAAATTTCAATGAAATTTGCTTTGATTTTGAGAAGAAAAGAGGAAGAACTAGAGCTATGGAATCCTTTAAACCCTTTTATCAGTTTCTTTCGGCCTGTAATTTGATGGATATGGGCTTTAAAGGGCTTCAATTCACTTGGTCGAATAGAAGACAACAAGAAGCAAACATCAAAGAACGGCTGGAAAGAGCATTATACATTAGAGCTTGGAGAGAATTATGCCCAACTGCTCAGGTATGTAACCTTGAACCTATAGGTTTTGATCACTCTTCTCTTCTAATTTATCCTAATTTTTTGGAAAGAAAAGATACAAGAGACTTTAAATTTGATTTTTTTGGGGTGGATCATCATGATTATAATTCTATTCTTTCTTGTAATTGGGACAAGGAGGGGGAAATGATGCGGGGGTTCTTGAGGGTTTTTTGGGAAGCTTAGACCGTGTGAGGAAAGTATTAATCAAATGGAGCAAAAAAGAGTTCCCTAAAAACCAAAGAGAAATAGAAGGGTTACTAAATGATCTGAAAGTTTGGTATGAAGGGGAGTGGACTAAGAAGGGTATAAGGGAAGTTAATAAGATAATAAGTCAGATTGAGAAGCTATAAGAAAGAGAGGAAAAATATTGGTTTCAAAGGTCAAGGATTAATTGGCTGAACTAGGGTGACTCTAACACAAAGTTTTTTCATAAAACAACCAGAGTCAGAGCGAGAAATAAAGTGGTTAGATTGAAAAATGCCAATAAAGAATGGATTGATAATCAGGAAGCAATTGGGGAATGCTTTAGTCAATTTTATAAAGATTTATTTGCAAGTTCAAATGAACGCAATTTTGAGGTTGTTTTGAGCTATGTGGAACCTTTAGTAATAGATCTAGATAGTCATCAGTTCCTAATGCCTGTCTCAGATGTAGAAGTCCAAACAACTGCTTTTGAATTAGGAAGCCTCAAGGTGACTAGGTTGATGGCTTTCCAAGCTTATTTTGTAAGCATTCTTGGGTGGTTGTTGGACCTTCCTTGTCTAGTATGGTGAAGTCTTGTTTTAATGAAGGGTTGGATGTTACTATGTTAAACACCACAAACCTAGTGCTTATTCCCAAGATTGATGGCCCAGAAACTGTTAGCCACTTTCGTCCTATTAGCTTGTGCAATTTTTATTATAAAATTATTTCTAAAATTATAGCTAATAGGATGAAGAGTATTATGCCATAGTTTGCTTCTAAACAACAAAGAGCTTTTGTTCTTGGTAAATTGATTCAAGATAATATTTTCATGGTGCATGAGGCTTTCCATTTCCTAAAAAGTGGTAGGGGTAATGATTATGATACCACTGTTGGAATCAATATGAACAAAACATATGATAGAGTTGAATGGGATTTCCTTGAAGCAATACTCCTGAAACTGAATTTTGAAACTTCTTGGGTATCTAAAATTATGAAATGTGTGTTAAGCGTGAAGTTTTCTGTGAAGCTAGGAGGTAGAACAATAGATACTTTTTTGCCTCAAAGGGGACTTAGACAAGGGGATCCTGTTAGCCATCTAGCTTTACCACAAACGTATGGGTCGCAAATAATATAAAAAGATCGTTCCCACGAGGACTATGACAAAAATGAATTAATTATCTTAATTAAGCTACCAATCAGGTTAAGTGAGACCATTTTGAAAGAAATTTTATACTTAAGAATTAATTGATCAAATCTAGAACTTCAAGACAGGAGGAATCTAGGATTATCTATCCCCTATTTATTTCATAAACTAATTAATTTACCCTCTATAAGCAATCAAACGAAGATATGTATTTGTCTAAGATTCAAAAGTATTTGATAACGCTCTCCCGAGTCAAAACCAAATATTTATTCTAATAAACTAATCAATCTCTTGTATTAATTTATAAGGACTCACTTTAAACACCAATCTTAATCTGACAATGCTAGGTTAGTAACTATATTTCTATGATACTAACAAACCATCCATTTAATATACCTAAACTTCAAGTCTAACATTATTTTACCCAAGTTCTACACTTAAATTATCTTTCTCAAGATTAATTTAAATAAACAAGACAACTAAATGGTGATCAGGCATTTATAGGCAAAATTGAGCAAGATAAAATCAATACAAAAACTCCATTCGATGCAAAAAGAGAGTAAATAAATAATTCAATCCATAAATAGGTTCAAGAAAATCCTAGAACGAGAAAATTAGCTACTCATGTTCATCAACAAATTAAAACCATAAATAATAATTCGATTCATATCAGAAACTAAGAAAAAGAGAGAAGAAAATTAATGAAAAACAAAATTTAAAGCTCCAAATCTCTTTGAATCTTCAAACTCGCTCCCTAATCTCTCCTCTGCTTTCCTTGTTCAGGCTCTATCCTGACTCTGCTTCTAACTTCTATCGTCCCAGCTGTGTCTCTGCTGTATATACCCTCCTCCCACTCACATGTATGATATATATATAGCCTTCCATGCGTGCTGTTCTTGACGTCTCTTTAATTGTATATCCTCTATCATTTCAATATAAGATAATATATTATATTATATTATCTTCTCAACAGAGCATAACGTGGGGATTGATTTTAATCTATTACTTCCTTTCTTTGCTTCACGTGGGGTCCGCGGTTAATATCCTTCCAATTTCTTAAAAGATATATATATATATATATATATATGTCATTTGATTTCTCTTTTTTCTCTTTCTTCATATAATATCTCCTGTACAATAAAATAGGATCGAATATGAGTAGATTTTCTGTTAAAATTCCTTATTATCCTATCATTAACAAAAAGATAGAAAAGTATATAAAAGATAATTAAATAGGCATAAAATATTAATAAATCCAGTGGATATATCCAAAATATATACATATTTAATTATAAAATATATATTTATCATATCCTTTTACTCCCTACTTGTTTATCTTAGTTGTAATGACCAAATTTGGGATTAAGGGCTAATTATGTTAACAGTGATGTAATTATCGCTAAATTCAATGTGAATGTGTTTCAATTAGTGCCTAAACCCTGTGTTTAAGTTCAATTGTAGATTAATATCTAAACTACGTTACAATGGAGGGGAGGACGCATGGTTGAGAGAAATGGCAAGATAAAGGTGTTGGTGGTGATTTAGTAAGCGTTGTGATAATCAAGGGCAAAATGGGAAAGTTACTGACCAATTGGTCAGTTACCAAAGAGGAAACTCATTGGTAAATTGTAGATCAATGGTTGGGATTACATGTCAAGAGATTATCATAGAGTGATCCTATGCTTGCATGAACATGGAAGGAGTTGGGAGGAGGAACAAGATCATGACACTTGGCTTCATGAGAGCCATGGATCATGGTCAAAGTGTCAAAAGGTGTTTTCTCTTCCCTCTCTCATTTTGGATGTCCAAGAGGCAATTGAAAAGCCAAAAAATTCTGATCATAATCTCTATCTCATTTCTCTCTCATTAGCCTCCATTGTCGTCCAAGAGCTTGAAGGAAAGAGAAAGAAAGAAGCCTAAGGTAAGTGCTCCGTATGACCTTGAATGCTCAACTCACCTTTTTTAATCTTGTTTATGGTGACAAGGGCTTTATTGCTATGGTTTCAAAATTTTGAAAGGTGGTGTTTAAGTGGTTGAAGAAAGTTGAAAGAAAAGAAATCAAGAGACTAGTCTTGGGAAGAGGAAGAGGTAAGAATTTGGCACATTTTGATATATTTATTGTGGTTATTGTTTGAACTTTGGAATTCTTGGATTTTTGCCCTAATTTTCATGCCATTAGGGTCTTGTGTATAGTATGGTAAATTAGTATTAGAATAGGTGTCTTGTTACATGATTTGAACAATGAAATTGGTTTGAATTGGTTTGGATCATTGATTGGAAAGTTTAGAAAAATTTTGCATTGTGTGTTCATGGTTGCCCAAAACAAAACAATATGTTTGTGTGATGGGAATTTGGTGGTTTTAGGGGTTTCAATGGGTTCCTTGTGGAAAGTTGGTGTGGAATGGCATTTGTGGTGAATTTGGAACCATTGGAAGCAAATTGCACAAAACTGAAATTTTGTCCCTTAAAACTCTGTACAGGAAAGTTAGGTTGTCTGGAATTTTTGAATGGACAATGGTGTCTAAAAATTTTGAAACTTTCCAGTCTTAAAGTTCACATTACAAGCTTCAAAATGGATATATAATTTGTGCCATTTCGTTTTGTGAGCTGGGAGTTCTAGTTGCCCAAAGGTTGATGTCAAAACTGGACTTAATTCTAGAGCAGTATGAAATTTTGTGTAATTATGGAATTGTGTGATGATTTCTGGTAATGGTTCATATTTTTCCTATGAAGATGACTTAAATAGCTTTCATTTGATTTTGGGATCACCTCATTTTGATTTTTCTAGAATTAATTATTATTTTTTGAAGTTTCTTTGGCTACAACCAAAATTCTTGGCTGCAATGCAAAACTTTCTGTGCACTTTTTGGCCGCAGCCAGGAAATCTTGGCTGCAACCAAAAACCTTCTGTCCTCGTTTTGGCTACAACCCCTATTGAAAAGTGGTTTCCAACCTAGTACTTCCCAATTCCTCTAGGTTTTCGTTGAGCCTATTATAGTCACTTAAGGGACTCAGGTGATAACCTATTTTAAGTGTTTAAAAGTGAGAATTAGGAGTAGAGAATTAATCCGCCATTTTTTATTTTGGTGTTTAGGGTTCAATATTTGCCCTGATCGTGAACGAATTGTGCCCGAACACGCTCGGAAAGAACAAGTTAGTGACTCTTTCTCTTATACTATGTATAAAACATTGTATGTATGTTGTCATACATTGTAATGGTTTGAGATACTGCTACCATTACAACGAAAGTTGTCGCATTGAGCATAAAGATTATAGCGAAAGCTATCGCATTGTCTATACAGCAATGAGTGCTGTCGTATAGGGCGTGAGCCATGTACCATTATGTTGCTGCTAAATGTGATCTTACATGCTATGTGTTTATATATTGTATGAGTGATTTGTTACTACTAGGATTTTCTTAAATCTCATTCTTTCCATTCACTAACCTTACAAACAGGGCAAGTGGCTCCAAGGAGAAACGGACGACCAGGAGTGGCTAAGATCTTGTAGGGGTATTTAGTTTTGGATTGTCGGTTATCCATTTTGGATTTTAGATTACTGTATAGTTTCAAATTGTAAATATTATTTTGGGATATAGTTATGTAATCCCCAAAAAAGGAATCTTATAAACTCTTAGTACATATATGACACCCGGGGGTTGCCAGGATTTTTATTGTATACTCTGATATGTATTAATGTGATATAACTACACAGGATAATTATATTCAAAACATGAACTTGAGACCAGGATAGGGAAACGTTTTGAAAGAATTTGTGAAAACCCTACTATAAGGAAGGAGTTAAAATGAGTTATAAATTATCCGTCGGTCTCCAATCCATTTTAGTTATGCGTTATCGAACTATAATTATACTTATTAAGGCAGGGGATTACATTAGTGGTCGATATTCCTTCTCATATGATTTTTACTCATGTGGTTAAGGGTAACATCCAGGGAATTAGGATAACTAGGCATTGTCCTATTTTGTCCCATTGTTTTTTTTGCAGATGACTCGATTTTCTTCTTCAATGCCACCAGAAATAATTGTTTAACCATTAAGAGCATTTAGGAGGAATATTGTCAAGCTTCTGGTTAGCGCTTAAATTTAGACAAATCTTGTGTCTTTGTCTTAACTATAGCCTCGGATGGGATTAAAAATGAAATTTGTGATGTCTTGGCATATCTAGGGATGATTCACCTGGAATTACTTGCGATTTCCTATTGTGTAATATCCCGATTTGTGATTAGGGCTAATGACTCTGATAATTATTGTAATTAGTGTAATTAAGCACTTTCAGGAATTAATGCAATTTGGATTTGGTATGAATATGTGTGGTATTTAAGATCAAGGGTTGAGATTATTTGACTATGGGTCGAATCCTATACTTTGCGATTATGTGAGCTCATAGTGGAAGTGTGGAGATGGTGACATGTGGCATTATGGTAGCTGTTGGATGAGGCCACAAGAGGACAAAAGACCACTTTTTCCCTCATTCTCTCTCTCCTATTTGGCTGGTATGGGCAAGGGAAGAGGGAAGTGTGCATCATCATCATTTGCTCCATATCTCACATTTTCTCTCTCTTTTCTCTCTCCATTTTCACTGAATCAAGCAAGAAAGAGAAGGATAAAGCTTTGATTTTGGGTGAGTAATAATCTTCTTATGCTCAAATCCTCTTCTCTAATGTTGTGTATCTCATTGAGAGCTCCATTGTGTGTAGAATCTTGAGAAGTGGTGATCAGTGTGTTGGTCGAATTTAGAAGTGGGAGAATCAAGATTCTGAATTTGGCAAAGTGAAGAGGTAGGCATTTAGTGCATTTGGATATATTGTTTGTGATTTTTGGATAAGTTTAGTAAAATCTGGAAAATTTGCCCTAGTTATGCCAAATGTTGAACATATGGATTTCATTGTATTTGATGATTGGAAATGATCTATTGTGAAGATATTTGAGTAGTGGATTTAGTTTGGAATGTTGGAAATGTGTTAAGGGAAATTGGACATTTGTTGTGTTATAGAGACCTAAGAGTATGATTGTGGTCAAATTTGTTTTAGGAGTGTTTTTGAAGTGGTCAATGTGTTCCCTAGCTAGTGCTAAGTGTGTGTAAGCTTTTGGGAGAGTTTGGGAACCATTGGGTGAGAATTTGACCATCTGGTATTTTCTGATGTTTTCTGCGTTTTTGGTCTCTGATGCGCAACACTCGAGCAGAGGAAGAACATGCTCGAGTGCTGTGTACATTTTTCCCTTTCCTGCTTTGAGTTTTGCTTGAGTTCTATGAATGAGGCTCGAGTGCACTTCTTTATTCTCGAGTAAGGGATGTACATGCTCGAGTGAGCTTGGGTTTGCTCGAGTGATGGTGGGAACCCAGAGTTGGGGATGCTCTCGGGTCTTCACTCGCTGGTTGATGCCAAGAGTGTGCTCTGACACTCGCAAGTATAGTCGTCACACCCGAGTACTAGGGGTCATGCTCGAGTGAGCTGGTGCCTCTGGTGTGGTTGGTGCTCTCGAGTTGTCACTCGTGGTGTAGCACTTTCGGGGACTCGAGCATAGTTTGGGTCATCACCCCAGTACAGAGCTTGGTGCTCGAGTGATGTGAGCACTTCCTGTCGTGTAGGTTGCTCTCTGTCATGCACTCGTGAGTAAGAGTTGTCCTCACCCGAGCACAAGTCTCTCATCACTCGAGTGAGGTCATCTTCACTCGAGTGAGGCTGTCAGAAATCAGTGTTGTGCCTTCGAAAAAGGGGTCTTTGGGTAGTGTCTTCCTACCCTTTAGGCATATGTTTAGGCCTCTAGTGGCCACCTAAAGAGTCCTAAATGATAACCAACTAAGTGTATTATGAAATTAAGAACTTGGAAAAGAGATTGATCGGTTGTCCCTAATATGGTATAGGATTTGACATATGTCGCCCTCGTGAGACCACGGTACCGAAGCCAGACAGGAAAGATACAGGTAGTAACTCTTTCTTTATACCATATGTGATACATTGTATGTGTACTATATCATTGTGATGAGATGGATTTCGTATGCTGCAAGTTTTATGAAAATTTTGTGAGCATCGCTATACCAATAGTCCTTAAGTCGCTAAAAGGGGATGAGATTAGGGTGTGTTGTATGTGATTATGGGGGCCGAAAGGCTATTTGTGAAGGCCAACGGGCCAATTGTGAAAGCCGAAAGGCGATATGTGAGCCGTAAGGCGATTCGTATGCGCTGCCACGCCAATAGTCCCTGAGTCGCTAACAACAGTTCGGGTTAGGACGGTGTGCCTTCCTGACAGTAAAAGGGGATGAGGGTAGACTGTGATTCGTGTGTTGCTGTTATGAGATGATTTGTTTACATGCTATGTGATTACGTGTGGTATGAATAATTTGTTACTACTGGGATTCTTTAGAATCTCATTCTTTCCAAATGACTAACCTTTTCAGACAGGGCGAGTGGCTTGAAAAGGAAGCGGACAACTAGGAGTAGCTAGGATTACTTCGAGGCTTAGTGGTAGTTGGTTATCTTTGTTTTGGTTTTGGGATTACGAAGTGTATATGAGATGTAAATGAATATTTTGGATAAGTAATCCCCATTGTTGGGAAACTTTAAACCCATTATATTTATGAAGTAGCCCGGGGTTTGCCAGAATTTTAGTTTCCGCACTCTGATATTTATTATGTGATTTGATTTCTCAAGTAGTTATACCCGCCCGTGAATGTAAGACCAGAAATAATTACATTTTGAATTGATTTTTGAAATACCCCATCTCTTAAATGTGGGATTATAATTTGTTATTTCGTCTTATTGATCTCTATTTCACTTAAATTTCGTAATCCGGATGTAATTACGGTAAGGGGGTTACAAATTGTGTAGGGAAGATCTAAATCTGAAGCATTGGCTTTTGTAAGGAAAAAAGTGTCGGGTTGGAATAAACAATTTATGTCCTAGCCAAGGAAGGAAACACTTATTAAAGCAGTGGGTAATGCAATCCCTACATATTCAATGGCATGCTTTCATTATACCCAAAAAAATCTTGTCAGGAACTAGATCGTATAATTTTTGGCTTTTGGTGGGCACAAACTGATAAAGGAAACATAATTCATTGGAAATCATGGGCTGTGATGACAAAAGGGAAAATGGAGGGAGGAATGGGGTTCAGGGACTTCCAGAATTTCAACTTAGCACTTTTTGGTGAACAATGTTGGAGAATCCTAAATGAACCTAAGGCATTATGGGTTAAATTGTTGAAAGGGATTTATTTCCCTTATTGTTCGTTCATGTTCGCGAAGAAATGAGGGAGAGCTTCTTGGGCATGGAGCAGATTATTAGCTGGGAGGATAGTGTTAGAAAATAATATCTTTTGGCAAGTTGGAGATAGGAATGGCATAGATGTTTGGAAGGATGTATGGATCCCTAATACTCCTCTAAACCAAATCCCTAGTGAATATGCTCTAACACTTATGGTGAATTGTAAAGTTGCTAGTTTGATTAGAGACAAGAGGTGGGAGTTAGGAGTTGTGAACATTCCAGATCCTATTAAGACAAAATTGAAAAAAATTCAAATCCCAGGTTAAGAGGCAAGGATAGAGTAAGTTGGCTAAGAAGTACAAATGGTATTTACTTGGTCAAGCTGGGTTACAAATGGGTAAAATCTAGGGATATGACGGTGACCTCTAATGTGCCAAGCTCTTCTCATCCATTTCCTTATGAAATATGGAAAGTGATTTGGAATCTAAAAGTGCAACCAAAGGTAAAATAGTTCCTTTGGATGGTTTGTAATAAAGCAGTACCAATAATGGAGGCCTTATTTAAAAGAAAGTGTACCTCAATGCCTGTTTGTTTTCGCTGTTGTGGATCTATTGAATCTATTGAACATCTGTTGCTTTTGTGTGAATGGGTTAAAAGAGTCTTGTATGCTTGTCCTTTATGACTAACTGTGTTTGAATTGCATATAGATAAGTTTGTGAATTGGTTTTTGATGATTATGACTCAACTTAAGGATGATGAATTTGCTAAAGCGCTAGTTGCATATTTGTTATGGCATATCTAGAAAAGTCGATGTTGCGAATTGTATGAGCATAAAGCCTCTGATCTCTCTTGGATAATTAGCTTAGCCTCCTTTGCTATGAATGATCTATGGATAGTGAAAGGGTGGAATCAAACTAACCAAGAGATATTAGAGCTTTTAACTCCTCCACCTGTTTGGAGTGTACCTCCAATGGGTGAACTTAAATTAAATGTTGATGGTGCTTCTACTAAATCTAACAATCTTGGTGGTATTGGCTTTGTATTACCAAATGATGCAGGTCAGGTGATTAATTTGTGTGCAAAGCGTTGTGAGGCAATTTCACCATGTTTTAGTCAAGCTACTGCTCTTCTAGAAGCTGTAAAAAGTGTAGGGGACGTTGATTTGGGGAAAGTCCATGTGGAATTAGACTACAAGCCTTTGGTAGACGTTATTTTGACTCAATCTCCTTGTCCAAACTGGAGAGCACAACCACTAGTTGAAGAAATTACTAGTAGACTTGAGATGAATCGAGATGTTACCTTATCTTTTATATCTCATTTTTGTAATTTGGTAGCAGACTGACTTGCCAAAGAAGCTGTAAGGAGTTTGTCATGGAGAGGATGGTCTCCCGCCCCCCAATCCCTCTAATTAAAATTCTGGTCAACCATAGAGCAGATCAGAGGTTGGCTAGTTTTGTATAGACTATTGTTATATATATACTATATTTTCCCTTTCGACCAATAAAAAACTTTAATAGAAATATCTCAATCAATTAGGTCGGAAAAAAATAGAAATATCTACGTTAGTATAATTAGACATACATTTACAATAGTGATTTTTATAGATTAGTCTTAAGGATTTAGAGTGATTTTAGAGTACTCCTATAGAAACTCTAGAATAGCTTTTCATAAAATATTACTCCATATGTTCTAAAAATAAGACGGAGTTGACTTTTTTTGAAAGATTAAAAAAGCTAAATAAGTTATTTAATCATATCATATGTTGTGTATTCTTTGATTATATATCAGTTTATAAGTTAGGCAAAATAGTTTGGAGAAAAAATGACAAATATCAATATTTTAAAGTAATTTAATTAACTTACTTAATCTCTCCAGAAAAATCAACTTTATCTTATATTTAAGATCGAATGAAGTAATAGAAATTAGGGTTAAGGGGCAAAAATATTCATAGATTTTTTCAAAAGTGCATCCACCACCATAAACTTTTTTTGTGTGCAAAAGTAATCATGAACTTTTAAAAGGGGGGCAAAAGTGACACTTCCGTTAAAATTAACTGACGAATGTTAACTCCAGTGTAAAAGTACTAAAATACCCCTATTTAAAAACAAGGTTAAGAGGCAAAAACACCCATAAAATTTTTTCAAAAGTACAAAAAATACCTATAAATTTTTTTTCAAAAGTGCGTCCACCATCATAAACTTTTTTTAGATAGGAGTATTTTGGTATTTTTGCACTGAAGTTAACGACCATTAGTTAGTTTTAACAGAAGTGTCATTTTTGCCCCTTTTTAAAAGTTCATGGATATTTTTACACTCCAAAAAAGTTTATGGTGGTATATACACTTTTGAGAAAAGTTCATGGGTATTTTTCTCCCTTAACCCTAGATATTATATTTGTGTTTTTGTAGACTCTCATTGAAAGCTTTGGAGTGACTTTATACGATTACCTGTGAGTTAGGGAGTAGCAGGTAACTCTAAATATTCTTCTATATACTTGTAAATTGGGTATGATTGTGAATAACTATCTTTTATTAAAAAAAAATGGATTGAATTATATGTATATAAGTATATATTATAAATTCTCAAGCAAGTAATGTTACAAGTAAATTTCTTTATAACTCACTTTATTCACAAGGTTAATAATTTAATTACAAGTAATGTATTGTTGGATTATTGATTTCTTTTTGACATGTTTGAATATATGATAATATTTGATATGAATGAAGCCATGATTTATTATTCTTTGTCTTTTAATGATATTATATTTATTAGTGATTGAATATAATTGTCATGGCGGTTGCATTTGCGATGGGTTGGAGTAAAGAGGAATTTGCGTGGTGAGATCTTTTAATACATGGTATGTCATCACTCGGTGCACAATGGATGACATGTTTTCCTTTGGCCGATGCATTAGAGCTATGAGACATGTGATACCTTCTTAGTTGTGTTCTTTTAAGGAGAGGAGCTATAGTCCAGACTTAAGCTCTGCACCTTTGGCTGGTGTGTATGTTAAGAACTGGTGAGCTTTGGATAATCCATTCAAATGAATGAGTTTTGCATATATAGGGAGGTTACATTTTGCATATTACATAATTGTACTTGTTGTGATGAAAATATATATTGGTATAATGATTAGATTTACAATTGTTTTGTATGAGGATTATGGTACACGTAAATATATATGTAATTAGTTCTTTATTTTAAATCATATGTGTTTTACTTGTGTACAGTAAAAACTTTCAGTAGTTATTAAGACGTGGAATCTCATCCCTATATATTACCCCCTCCGGTCCTAAATATAGGACATAATTTGTAGTGTAATTTGCACTACAAACTATGTCCTATATTTAGGACCGGAGGTAATATTTTTTTTAGGTGATTGTTCTAGTAGGGAGCAAAGGATTGAAACCTATGGAATAAGCCTTAATGACTCTTTTATACTCCTAGAGCATATATTATGTCATTTTATTTATCATGACCCTAAAACTTTAGCGTTTTATTTTATTTATTAAAATATTTTAAGAATTTAATTTGATACTGTGATATAGGATATGATTAGAGTTTTATTTAAACATATTATGTATTTTGATAATTTGTGGCGGCGACTTTTGAAATAATTTGTTTCAGTATTTGACTGTGTTGTTTGAGGTGTTACAGGTCATGACAAGTGCCACGTGTCAATCTTTCTCTTCTCTGTCTCATCTCCAAGCCTACCTCAGTTGATCCAATCAATGCCCAAAAGATAAAACACCCATATGCATTCAAAAAAATCTGAAAACGCGACAACTTCCCCTGCGGTTGATAATCACAGACATGGACATGGGGAAGGACAAAAAAATGAGAATCCTGAAGAACGGCAGTGAAGTTGAGGACGATACAATGGCCGTCGGAGGAGATCGAACGAGGTTGGGGGTTAAGTTCCCACATTTTTTTCACATTGAAGCGTTCGACGTTTCCTCTCATATTTGCAACCAGACTGAGCCGAGCCTGTTCATCGTCGTCCTCGACGCTTCCTAAAAAGATATCAGAGAAAGGGCAAGAAAATTGACTGATAATCCTACTGAACCCGGAGACCTACAATCCAACTACACAGAAGATGCAAGTGTCCGTAACTTACACGGCCTCAACGTTCGATAACCAATCTTGAAAAAGAAACCCAATCTAGAAGAAAAATTCACAATTCGTCAAAGCCAGATCAACAAAGAAAAAACTAAATCAACATCCTCAACAAACAAAACAAAAAGGAAAAGGTAAGAGTCGATCAAAAAAATAAGGGGAAAATTTCTGCAAAAATTTTCAGAGCAAGAAGAAGGGGAAAATTTCAGAGTATAACCACAAAAATTCATCGAAGAAGAAGAGGAAAAATTCGTCGCTGTTGTGCACGCCAGTAATGCACTATTATTAAAATCCAAGCAAAGCTCACAACTCTATTCTATAAAGGTTCAGATAAAGGATCAGAATATTCCAGGTTTGGGGTGAGGGAGGAAATTAAAATTTTATTAATCTATAAACTATGTTTGGATGGAGAGGAAGGTGAGGGCAAAATAGGGGAATACTATGACGAATCTGGTAGCTGTGCACATAGTTTTGAATCCGCCTCTTCTATAATAACTATATCATTTTATTGAACAGAATAAAAAAAAATATAACAATATCAACCATTGGATGTACGTATTATGTGAGCCTTTTGCAAAGTTGCAGCAGCACCAAAACCAAAGAAACCAACATCCGTCGGCACTTATGGTCTACCCCACAGAAGAAGGTTGACTAGCAAGATAAACCATGGTGGCTTTTGTAATTCCAGTCCTCGTTTGAGATCGTCTTCTTTCTTGAGCTTCTCATGGATTCTTCTTCCGTTTCATCTTGCTTTTCAAATGATTGAATCCTTTACCACTCTTGGTCACTTTAACATGCTGTTTATCTCCATCACAACCATCCACCACTTCTTCCTGCAAGAGCTTCTTTAGCCTTGGATCTTCCGAACATCCATTTAATATCATCTCCTTGTAAAATTCCCGAGCCTTAACTAGCCACCCACAAGTCGCAAGACCTTCTACCATTCTTCTGTGATGCATACAACTGGGTGGTACTTTAAAAGTCTTCATTTCCTGCCAAATTTTCAATGCATTTACAGGTTGCTCCAGCTTGAAGAATTTTTCAAGAATTATAAGAAAGGAGTCCCCATTAGGTCCTAAACTAGCACTTTTCATCCTACCCAGGAATTCCAGTGTTCCCTGATAATCTGTTCCCTCAAGAAATGCATGGAAGGTTTCGATGGTTGGTCTAAGATTCTCCTCTACCATTGTATTTAATAACATTCTTGCATGTGCTAGTTTTCTTGCTTTACAAAGAGGAAGTATCATTGAGTTAAAAGTGGCAGAATCTGGCTGCAAGCCGCCTTCTTTCATCTCATCCATCATCTTCAGGGCTTCCTTCAAGCAATTTTCGTGAGTTAAAACATAAACTAGAGAATTGTAAACCTCCTTCCCAGGGATCCAACCCCTTTTCTTCATCCCATCATAAAGTCTAAGCGAGTCAAAGAGATTTCCTGTCCTTGAAAAGCAAGAAATCATGTGGCTATATGAGGTAGCATCTGGTGTTATACAATAGTTCGACATTTCTCTCCAAACTCTTTTCGCTTCAAATAGATCTACTGATATGTTACACCACCCATTCAGAATAATGTTAAAACTCTCAGTTTCTAGAGGGAAGAGCTTCTTATTCCGAAGCATAAACTCTTCAGCCTCCTCAATGTGCCCATGCTTACAAAGTGCATGCAAAAAGGCATGAACTGCTTCATGATCAGGGGTCATTCTGAACTTTTCCATGAAGTTGAATGTTTGGATAGCCTTGGCTGAGTCATTTCCGAATGCATATCTAATCGAAGCAAAGTGCCACAAGAGGAACAAAAGAACAAAAGTTATTGATGAAATTGAGATGCCACTAACACGAGTTCATATATGTACTAACACAATATCACCAGGAACATATAAAAATAGACAGACAGATAAGGTTGATTAATTGGATGCAAGCACATGCACAATAAAAATCTAATATTCAAATGATAAGGAAGATCACAACAAAAGAGTCCTGCATTACTAGTTAACTCAATAGCAAAGACAAGGAATGACTTCTTAACCCTGAATATGATTTGATAATTGGTGTAATGCCCATCTAAAAATGAAAGTACACAAGCAAAATAATAGACACTCAAAGGAGGTCAAACTAAAATCAATCTGTTGCTTCCTATCATGGGGTACTTCTTAACATAATAATACAAGTTTCATTCCACATTTTGATAAGCTTACATGAGATATATTATTAAAAAGAACTACTGGGACTAAAATTTTTTCACAGAACCAGAATATTTGGAAGTTGTGGTCATATTCTCACTGAATGCAGCCCAGAAAATCTCTAACAAGGCAGGTAATTTCGCAAAATTTCATTTATCAAAATTGAAAATGTAATGTTTGACATAGATGCAAAAGAAAATTTACAATTGATTCTCCATTTTAACCATGTTAATGGGATCAACAAAACCTTGTACGAGCCAGAAAGAGTTTCAAGAGCAAAGGCCATTTCACCTATCAATCATAATAAGCATTGCCTGCCGTGTACACAGAGAAGACCGATGCATGTCTTGAATCAAACCCCATGCAGTGGAAAACTTTTGGTGATGGCCCAAAACCCATATCATCAATTGATAAACATTTTCATCATTGCAATCCCACTTCTTGCCCCACCTAAATGCAAAAAAGGCAGCTTTACACTCTTCCCTCAGTTCCCAAATCGTCGAACCAATTAAATCTCTATTAGCTTCGATACCTGATTCATCGAGAAAGGCCATGGCCTCTGCTTCTGATGAATTACAAGCAACCTTTCTAAGCAATTCAAGGAACTGGTGTAGAACTGGGTTACGTAGGTCCCCATGGAAATGGAACTCATCGGCAATGAAGTCGATAGGGTCTTTGATAGCTTGAGAAAGATAGGCGAAAGAAGGTTTAAGGGAGTGAGACGGTAGCGAAACTGTTTCATGAAAAGCCTGAGAGAGATGGTGAGGTATGGCTGTGACATTTGATTGGTGAAGTGTGCGAGGAAGAAGAAGTTGAATGTGCCTTAGAGAAAACTTTCTTGTAAAAGAAGACCATACAGCCATATACTCAGTTGAAACCTTTGCTCATAAAAGTCTCTGGTCTCCCGATTGGTCGATGTCCAAGAAAACACAATGCAGATAAAGGAATGGAAACAGGATTACCATGACAAGTGTGTTTGGTTGCTTGCTTGGACTTGAATTCCATTCGAACGGGGAAGAAAACTCTGCCAATTGAAGGAATGACCAATCCTTCTCGACAGCAAAAGAATCGGAGGCATACCGGGAAAGGGTTTGGCAAATCCCTGAACTTGCCTTGCCAATGAAGATGAAACCAAGCGAATCAAAGCAAGTGGGATATCAATTACCATGAGAAAAGAAAATTGTATTAGCAAAGCCAACCAGAATTTTAGGTTTTCTGTTAGTCTTAGCAGCTCCAGCAACAGGGATGAAATCTCTGTTAAGAACACAAAACTAAGTTCCCTAGGGGGTACACGTTGGATGAGATGTCAGCAGAAGAAGTCGCCAGCGAGCAGATAATTAAATGTACTCAGGAGATATCTACCGAAACTAGAGCAGAATTTGATGTTCTCAGTCTCAGGCGCGAACGGAGGAGGCATAGAGGACCAGAATGAGGGCAACCCCTGAATAAACCAACGGTCAAGATTAGTCCCCAGTTAGCGGTTGAGATGGCGCTCTTCTTAATGAATGGACGCCGTTAAGATGATCACCATTTTTTCCCGCCAACAGATGATCCCCTAGACCGAACTCTCAAGGCTCGGATTATTTCATGGACAATTTTATTTTAATAAAACCACTTATTTGGCCAGAAATAAATAAATAAATAACCACTTAAGAGCAATGTTTGCAAATTAGGATTAAAACACTTTTCAATGTCATTCTATGGCAGGGTGTTTAAAAACTGAATCAAACCTTACCTTCCTGATCAAATCAAACCAAACCGATTTTTTTTTAAGAAGGTCTAATTTTGCTTTTTTATCTTTTATAATTGATTGCGGTTTTGCATTATTTCATTCTTTTTTTGATCCATCAGTTTGGTTTTGCATTCTTGAAACTTAATCACATCGAATTAGACCTGTTTGAATTAGTTTAATATGTTTTATTATAGATTTATCAATTTTTTACTCTCTATTTGATTATATATATATATGTATGTATGTATGATTTTATGGTATATTATATTTATTTCTCAATTTTTTTATTCATATTATTTTGGTATTTTGGTCCAAAAAAACGTATTATGGATAATTAATAGTAATTTTATGCATATGATTTGAATATTAAAATAAATAATTCAACTCTCTAACTTAGGCATTATCTATTTAATCAATATTATTATTAGCACTTTAAAAGTTTAACTTTTGCAATTGAATATTAATCTGTTGTTTTATTTAGCATTAAATTTTAAAAAAAAATATCATGTAAAGAATGAAAATCATCATTTGAGTGTGATTCAAACCAGACTAAACAAAGCCAAACTAGCAAAATCAAACTAAACCAACCTTCTTATGATAAAATCGATCAATCTTCTATTTCAGTTGAACTGATTGGCTTGGTTCATTTGATTTTTGCCCAAAACCAAACTTAGCCTATGTCCTATGAACATCCTTATTATAAAACTAGAAGGCTCGTTTAATATTATGTTTTCATAATCAATTATCAAAATGCTCTTCGTTGCTTTAAAAAAAAAAAAAAAAAAAAAAAGATATCTTCCCCCACCATCCCGCAAGGAAATGAGATTTGAACCCATGGTCCATAAGCTCCCGGAAAGCATATAGCAACTAAGTTCCGGTTCTTTGATTTTTAACCAAGTTCTAGTTCTTATACAACACAAAATATTATATGCTACCATGTACCTAAACTTCAGTTTTAAAAATCATTCGTTTGTTGAGAGCCTAAATAAACTTATCAAGTAAAGTATACTTCTCAATTTACTGAAGGGAACATGTATGTCAGCTCTCCTTAATTATCAATTTCACTAATATTATCTTGTATAATATGAAGTTTATATGTCGACATGGTTATGGAATTGGAGGAACCGTTTCCTGTTTGAAAAGGGGTTTTGTTTGCCTTCACGAACAGACTTGTTGGTTATAAAAAAGTGTGTCTGGGAATGTAAAGTGCTTGCTAGGAATGTTGATTGTGATCTTGCGTAGAGATGCTGGAGGAACATTAAATGTATCAAATTGAACTTTGATGGTGTGGCAAAAGGAAATCTTAGAGAAGCTGCGTGTGGCTGGGTGTTGCAAATTGCATATGGAAGTTGGATTGCTGGCTATGCAAAGTCTGCAGTAACTGTGGAAATATGGGGTGTTGTATATGGCTTGAAATTATAAAAGAATTGGGTTTCTTGAAACTGTTCGTGGAAGGTCATTCTCATGTTGTGATCAAGATCCTACAAGATGCTTGGAGAGGTGAAACGGTTGGTAACCATATTATCTCCTCCTGATTACAGTCTCCTCAAAAGGAAAACGAAATATGTTTCATGCATATATGTAGAGAAGGGAATTTGGTGGTTGACTAGCTTGTCGATTATGGTTTGCAATGTAGGGATGAGTTGCATATCTTGCATGATCCTCCTAATGGGTTATCTGACTTGTTGTATAGTGACTTGATGGGAGTTGCTCTCAGGAGAATTTGTACCTACGTTTCTTAAGTAGTTTTTGGGCTTTTTGTCCCATTTTCATTTGAAAAAAAAAAAGAGAGAGAACTTAGAGTATATATACTTTAAAATGATAAGAAAATGGGAAAATTATCCATAGATATCTCATTGGAAACTTATTTGTTAAATAGGATCTTCGGGTACAAACAATCTTTTCTGTGGGCTAAAGATGTTCTCTTTTGTTCAAAAAATCTTCCTCATGTGTGCAATAGATCTTCCCTAATGTTCAAACAATCTCATTGTTTATCCTTTTTATGACTATTAGACCACGATGTAATAATCCACATTTAATATTTTAATCTTCGGGTGCCAAACGTTTCCATAGGAGGGAATCGAATCCTCTACCCATCTCAACGAAGGCTTCTTTCCTTTTCTTTTTTAATCTGCTCCCATTGTTTATCCTTTTTATAACTATTAGACCACGAGATAATAATCCACATTTAATATTTATTTCTCATCCTTCTCTCTATTGTAATATTATTTTTATAAAATATTAAATATGAACTATTATATCTTGATCCAATGGTTATAAGGGGGTAAAGGATAGGAGCAAACGAGAAAGAAAAGGAGAGAAGTCAAGCCCCTCAAGTGAAGGTGAGAATAGGCCAGGCCTTAGCCCTATCAGCGACCTACACCCTGACTTGGTTAAGGCCTAACCTGTTTGACAAAGAGGCTAGGTTAAAGCTTATTTAGAGGCTTACCCAAATACACACTTTAACCAGGTCAATATGAAGGTTTGGCCTGTAAACCTTTAGGCCTAGCTTATTTACACATTTTAAAATATAATTTCATTTATATTATATGTATGTGTTATATTTATATTTTTATCATTTTTTATTTTAATTTAAAAAACAATTATTAAATTACTAGAGTGGGTTCATTTTCTATAATTTAAAATTCAAATAATAGCTTTTTAAATTATTTTTTATATAGATTTATTAAATTATAGAAATTAAATTTTATTTTAATAACATTGTAGACTTTAAACTATAGGCTTTTAACCCTATTTAAAGTCTTTAAGGCCTAATTTTTTATATAGATTTATTAAATTATAGAAATTAAATTTTATTTTAATAACATTGTAGACTTTAAACTATAGGCTTTTAACCCTATTTAAAGTCTTTAAGGCCTAATTTTTTAAGCATATTTAAAAGGCTTACATAATAAATAGGCTTTTAAAAAGATTTTAGGTATGATTAGACCTTTTTAAGATTTAGACCTGAGTCTAAAAAAAAAAAACCTATATATAAACCTATGGTCAGATTTAGACTTTAGGTGTCTATTACAAGGTTAAACTTATTTAATCAAAATCTAACTTAACCTGACTTATTTTCACCCGCATTCTCAAAGAATGGGGGAGGGCGATCATCTTATAATAATTAAGAACTCTCATATTCCAATATGATCGTTTTGCTCCATTGGAAAAAAAAAAAATGATCTTTTTAATTTTGTTCATCATGTGCAGTTTTGATTTGTCAGGTATAGTTTTATTTAAAAAAATATTAAAAATGGCCAAACTGTTCCTTTTAAACCTTCATGACAACAGAATACCATAATATCCAACAGAAAATCGGGTTCACCTCCACTACTGCAGCGGAGTTACAAGCAATCAAGGTAGGTATGCAAATCTGCAAACAGATGAAACTCACCAAAGTTAAGTTACATTCAGATTCATTAGAGGCTATTCAGTTACTGATATCAGGATATGGGCCATATCATCCATTGGCCCAAGATATCATTGAGATTAGATCGTTGATTTACTCTGGTTGGGATATAGAGATACTTCACTCAAATAGGGAAGCGTTGAAGTGTGCAGATTATTTGGCTAAAATGGCGCAGGAGGCGAACACTGATCTGTGTCTACTACAAGTGCCACCAACTTGTTGTTTGAATCAAATGTTAGTCGATCTAGGCTAAATTGATTGATGTAATATCACCTCTTTTGGTTTGTAGTGTCAATATGACACAACTCAAGAGTTAGCTCTTGTCCTACTAATTCAAAAAAAAAAAAAAAAAATCAAAATCATCAACAAGAAAATGATTATAAAAAAAAAAAAGCATTTGCGCGAGATTACCGCCAAAAAAAAAAAAAAGACGGCAGACGACCCCCTTACCTGGTTTTTTTTAAAAAAAAAAGAAAAAAGAATAGGTAATTCGTATTCCCGCCTTGGCAGTAGGCCATAAAGCCCAGTAGCAGAGAGTTTCGAATCCACCTTTTCTATACCTACTCCATTATTTTATTGAATAAAGTACCCTAAGGGATACTCTTATTGTCATCTTTATCGTTATCTTTTTATCATCTCACTCCCACCCTTAATTTATAAAATAAATAATTTAGATTTAATATTTTATAAAATTATTATTATAATATTTTATAAATTAAAATTTATTTATTAATTTTTTATAGATTATAATTATGAATGATATAAATAAGATTTTAAGAGTTTAAATTTACTTATATATATTTATAGAAATAATTTTATAAAAAATTAAATTTAAACCATGTATTATTTTAGTCTAACAGTACATATGAGATCATAAGAAGAAAATGAAAAAAAAAAACCAAGGAAAGAATCGCAACCCTACTCGAAAAAGCCAGAAAAAAATATGACAAGATAAACTCTATTAAAAAATTTAATTATTTATTAAATTTTTTAATTGTCGCCACGTCTCTTCTCCGAAATCCGAAGCATCTGATATGTGGTTCCTGAACTTATATCTAACTGAGGAGATTGGTGTTGGAAGAAAATTACAATGTAAATGACTATGACCTAACTTGGCTTGGCAAACCATGCAAACCAATCTATTTTACACTTATTAAATTAAACAAAAACAAGGTTGTAAATACCAAAAATGCCCCTAAATTGATGACTACGATGGAAGGCAATGGTTGATGTCACAAAAGATGTTGCTATTCAGATTTAGTGAGCGGTAGCTAACAATGGAGGATGAATATATGGATATGATAGCTAGCAGCAGAAAGAAGTAGCTAACAACAGACGATATGGTGGTGGCAAGCAGTTATCGATGTTTATTGTTTTTCTATTTAAGATATCTAAATCTTTTCATTTATATGGTTTAAGTCCTAGGCTCTGTTTGGCACGTGATACTAAAGTTTGATGAATTGGGATTGAGATTGATGCTTTAAAAATATGTTTAGTATGAAGTAATATTTGGAGGGAATAATTTCATTTATCTTATTTAATAAATAGCCACTAATTATGAAAAGATCAAAACACTCATACCCTAAATCACAAATGCGACAACGAAGAACATGGTTCAGGAGAGAGCCGCTCAACAAAAACTGAATTGATCAACATACACCCATCGGAGTTACCATCTGAATTTCCTCAATTCAGATCCTTTGTGATATTGAAAGTCAATATTCATCTCTATTCACAATTATTTTACTTCTTTTTTGGCAATCGAAATAGGTAATAGTTGTGCGATTAAAGAAATGCTATGTGCTCTGCTACATTAATTGTAGTTAATTGTTAATACTGTAATGATCAGCCTCATATTGCTGCCCTTTATTTGTTTCGTGCTTACAAAAGAGTCTCTATCAGTTACTTTTCATGGACATAGAGAAATTGAAGCTTCTGACATGTCTGCGCTGCAGGCTGTCATAAGTTGTGATGAAGAAAGGTTGAAATTGGAGAAAGAGGATGAAAAGTCGATGGCAAGAGAGAGAGAGAGAGAGAGAGAGATAAAAAGAGGAAGTAATTATGTGAGAAGGATTGATTATAGGTTAAAATCAAGGTTTTTTTTGTCTAGAAATATTTTAACCAAGGATATTTTTGTCTTTATAATTTTGCAATCCCGAGATTCAAAACACAATACCAGGGGGAGGTGGCTTTGCAGTAATCTCACCTTCGTGGTATTCTCAATCCATGGTTACCCATATTCCCTCATATCAAACGATATATTCTAACTCAATCCCTGATCCAATCTCACTCCCTACCCTCAAGTACTTCGTACCAAACAGGGCCTAGTGTTTCTAAATAATTTCTTTATTCAGACGATGTTGGTAAAAAAGTCATCTTATGCAATTTGTGAAAGATTCGAACAATTTTAAATAAATACTAACTAAATAAAAATAAGTAAACCCTTAACAGGTTTGGGTTCAAAACCTCGCATAACCTAAAATATTACTCCCTCTAATTCTTAATATAAAATATATTTATCTAATTTGATTAGATTAAAAAAGTTATTTGAGTTAGTTAATATAACTTGTATTTTCTAAAACTTCTTGGTCATCTTCTTTAAATATAACTTATATTTTCTAAAACACCTTAGTTATCTTTTTTAATTCAATCATTCCCTCTCTTCATTGATTATTATTAAGAGAACATTGTTAGGGGTAAATTAGAAAAATAATGATAAATATACAAACTATGTCTTATATTTAGAACCAATATCAACTCTATAAATATGTCTTATATTAGGACCGGAGGAGTATTACATTTGGTATTTAATATAAAATGAGTTTTGTTGTCACCACTCATTTCCATTTCGATAATCGAAGAGTAAGGACGGAATTCAATGGGCTTACAAAAAAGTATAATTATACTGATAAAAATATTCATTTACAATCCCATCGTCGTTCGTCAACAAAATACAAAAAATACAGCGGAAACTTTAATATTTATAGAATTCTCCAAAATATCTAAATATAAACTAATTATAACCACGATTATGTCCTTGCCTCGCGACATGTGTCAATTACTTCCCAATGTCTACGCCTTTGCCCTTTGACCCATTGGCACCCGCTGAGATATTTATTTAAAAATAGGGTGAGATTCTGAAGAATCCCAGTAGAAACATACCATCGTTCATAGAAAATGCGAAAAGTAAATATGATATGCGCCATGTATACACCAATTTATGAACAATATAAATACATCATCTGCATATATACATAAGTAGGGCCCAGCTCCACTATTCTGCACTGGTTGAGTTTTCATCAACTCCAATGTACGCCTTGGCACTACTTGCCCCTCTCTAGGCAAAATATGTTGATTAATAAAGTACATTCACAACAATGACAACCACACAATCATATAACTATGGCATGACGTATGAAGGATAACGTTCCTACCTCGAAGCTTTATAAACCCCTTTTTAGATGTGTCTCGAAATATATGTCGTGTCCGGCCTCTGACTCAGTCCTAAAATATTAAATGTACAAAAATAGGTCATAACATATGCAAGTATCATTTTAGACTCTTCCATAGTGTTTCTTGTGGTTATATTAGTTTATAGTGAAAATTTACCAAAATGCTCCCAGGACCCTAGCCCAACCCCACCGTACCTGCCCTAATGGCACGTTTTCCCAAAAATTTAACTAGGGCTATTCTGACGTATTTTCACCAAAGGAATCCATTTCAAGGCTCGATATCACCAAATTCACTATCAAATTATGAAAATACCCTTGACAGCCCCCGTTTAAGGATTTTAGGGGCGTTTTCGTAATTATGCTTTTTCGGCCTTTTTCGAAAAAGTGATCAAATGTAACCCTACCAATTTTTGCCCATTGAATCCAATGGAACTATTTATTTCATGACAATCCAACTCCTACCCCCTGAAATAGTGCTGGCCAAAATTCTTGAAGAAGAATAGAAAAATGTCATTTTGTGTTTTAGCTTCCAAAACTTGTACTTTTTCACTTCTAATCCCTTATTAACTTACTTAAGCACATATTAACCATGATTCAAAAAAATTTAGGTAGTATAACCCCTTAGGGTTATGGCTTTACCAATTTTTCAAGTCAACCAAAAATCACCAAATTAACAAGCAGCTTCAAAACCAACTTCATACAAGTATAGATTTGAGTTTAGTGTAGTTATCTCTTAGGCTTCTTAGATCCTCTCACTCTAAGCACCTCCTCCCTCTCTTCTTGATCTCAAGATAAGCTTGCTAAACCATGGAGTTTATGGAAAGGAAAAGATTAGAGAAAAGTTTTATGGAAAATTAGAAGGAAAAACCTTAAGAAATCTCCACTTACCTTAATCCTTCTCTTCTTCCTTCTCTCTTGGCTTGAATTTTCCTTAGGCTTTTCTCTCTCTTCTTTCTTGTTGCAAGTGACGAAAATGAATGCAAGAGAAAGATGATGAGGCTTCATAAATTTTTCTCCATTCATTCTACTCCATTGATCTCATCAAGGGTTGACATGGTGACACTTGCCAACCACTATACTTTCCTCCATGCTTCCATCCATACTTCTTCACTTTATGCCTTACTTGCTCCTTTAGGATTCACTTAGCATTGAACTAGCCTTCTACCTTGGTTAGCTTTAAAAAAAACGTGGTCCCCCTTCCTCTTGTTCCAACTAAACCATTACTCTTCCAACTAGACTAAACTTACACTCAAGGTAACATACTATTTCATCATTATTTGTCCATGTGGCATTATTTTAATGCAATTTGATATGTGCTCATACAAATTCATTATAATTTAATCCCCTCCTTGTATAATCATGACACTTGGCATTTTAATACCATTAATCAATTTCTAACACATTTTATTTTCAATTTTCGGAATAATGTCAATTCTAGCAAACTTTCTGCCCTAACTTTGAAAAATCATAACTAAATTTGAAGATATCATTTTGGAGTGATTCCAAAGGTTATGGAACCCTTATTGAGTCTAGTTTCAAGAAAAAATATGGAATTTTACAAGCTAGGATCATATTATTCTCATATTTTCAATCTTTGACCACTGTTCCAGAAACTTTTCAGATTTTCTGAGATAACTTCAAAAATTTATATCTTTTTCTACATAGCTTCAATTGATTCATATGAATCAAATTAAAGCTTAGGATGTCTACTTTCACCCTGTAAAATTTCATAATTTTTGCTCATCATTTGGTCTTCCAAAACCACATGACAAACTCACTGTCTCGCAGGCGATTTCACTAAAACCACCGTTCAACTTTCAATTTTCAATATTTAATTCTTTTGGCCTTAAATATTCACCATTTTATTGAATATATATAATAATCACAATATACTCTTGATGAATAAAATTTGGAATGTTACACTTATATTAAGGATAGAGTGGAGAACTTGTTACTTTTTAGATGTCCAACCCTGATCCAAGTGGCTTGATCCGTTTTCCTGTCTCTATCCATTTTCCTATCTCTACATGAGTGACGGTATTCTCCCTAATCTTGAGAGTTTAATAACTAATTTGTAAATTAGTTATTTATGAAAAAATTTGTTAAACCTCACTGTATCCTTTTAACTATATACTAGTGATAGAAAAGGTTTAGGGCAAAATATATAAATTTAAGTAATAAAAATGAATTGAGATATTATATTTTGAATAAAAACAAATTTTCCTCAAGAGAATTTCGCCCAATTCAACTCAATAATATACTTGAATCTTCTCAGTCAGTCAGACAGTAACATGACAAAACACAAAAAACAAACTCTCCTACGAATTCATATATTTATAATAGGAGGTAGTACAATCTTGACATGCAAGCAAATGACCAGATGTTGATCAAATAAAAATAGACAAAAACACCAATTTCTGAGTTCATGGCTTGCGCAATCGAGAGTCAATGACTGGTATGAAGATCAAAGACAAACGGTCCCAACTGGCAGCAGCACCTAGTTTCGAATCCACTTTTTCTACAACAAATCTATTATTTTATTGACTATTAAATTTAATACTCCATAGGCAACAAAACAAGAAAAAGAGCCATAAAAAATCTGATTATTATAAGAAAATCTCTGCAAATATATAATTATTTATTATTTTTTCAATTGTCGCCCCGTCTCAGCTCTACTGGAAAGTGAGCGTCCAATGAATGTCCCTCCTCTGATATAGAATGAATATTCCGTTCCCGAGTTTTTGGCATGTTCTGATTTGATTGTGTGCCCACCACGAAACATCACAGGCCAATTTGAGGAGAAATGGCTTGCCATTGTCCTCAAGGGACACTTTCTTCTTCCTTAAATCTCACCGCAACACCACCCACTTAGCCCCAGAGCCTTCAATTTCTCAAGTTCCTCGATTATTCCCATTGCGAAATCCTTCGATTACTGAGAAGATGAGCAATCCGGAGGCAATATGTTTCACCCAAAAGCAAGAAGATCTCGTGGTTAAGTCGTGGGAAGTAATGAAGAAGAATTCTGCAGATCTGGCTCTTAAATTTTTCCTCAAGTAGGGATCTATCTCCTTTGCTGAATCCTTTTTTTTTTATTTCAACTTTCCTTAATAACTGTCTGTGCGTTTTTTTTTTTTTTTTTTGAACTTAGAATATTTGAGATTGCCCCGTCAGCTCAGAACTTATTCTCCTTCTTGAGAGATTCCAAAGTCCCTTTGGAGCAAAACCCCAAGCTCAAGCCTCATGCTGTGAATGTCTTCGTCATGGTAAGCTTACTCTGTTTTTTTTTTTTTACATCCATGAACTTAATTCTTTTACTAAATGAATGAAACTCCTATGAGATTAAATTATCTGTACGTAAACCATCATTGCTTTAGCGCCATTCTTGTTTTATGCCTGGTAATTTTTCTTTTCGGGATGTTTAATTGCAGACATGTGAGTCGGCAGTTCAGCTGCGGAAGGCTGGTAAGGTCACTGTAAGAGAATCAAACTTGAAAAGATTAGGCTCTGTTCATTTCAAAAGCGGTGTGGTGGATGAACATTTTGAGGTACTTGACTTGATCATTTGCTGATTAGAAAGTTGACATGTTCAGAGATGAATATTTTTTAGTTGATTGCTATCTTGTCAAGTAATTTGAGGTATTGGACTTGATCGTTTGCTGAATAAATGAGACCTTTCTACGATTACTAGTAGATGTATCTTTGGGATTCCATTCTGCTTTCAATTTTAAACTGCATTTGATGGTGAGCACCCTCGAATTAGTGAAGAAATTTATAGATAGAACTAAGTTTACCAAATTGATGAACTAACTAAATCATTTATAGACATGGACACACAAAACTCACTTCTCACATGCTTGCATGTCTATTGATGAAGGAAGTAGACTATATTTACCTAAGAGTATACTTAGGTATAAAAACATATCTGATTAATTAGTGAGTTCTTTTTTGGAAGATCGATGTATAATCTAGTTTTCCCTTTCGTGAAGGTTGTGAGGTTTGCACTTTTGGAAACCATAAAAGAAGCAGTGCCAGAAATGTGGTCACCAGACATGAAGAATGCATGGAGAGTAGCTTATGACCAGCTAGTTGCCGCCATCAAAACTGAAATGAAAGCTTCCTCTTAGACTATCTCTGCAACTCGCATGGTCCTTTCCTCTCGAGTTCATAAAGTTTGATAGGGTGCCACCTTCATGATCAGTCCAGGGTTTCTGCATTTATGTCAGTGAGCTACTGTTTTTGGTGATGGTGTTAAAAATGTTCTGTTGTATGAATACGCATTATACTTGTATTTTCACCCGGGTGGTTGAAGATAATAAAGATTTAATTTCTGTTAGTGATGGCTTTCTTTATACTTACTGTTCTATTGATAATCCTTACAAACTTAAACACAAGAATAGTTTGGTTCCCAATCCCAATTCTAAGGTACAATTTGTCCCTCAAAGCAATTCTAAGGCAAAAATAGTTTTGTTGATTGAGCTTACCCTTGTTGGCTAAAGTTTATATAAGCAGATAAAATTAGGTGCACTCATCTTCTTGAAGGACATTAAAACTCTGTTGTCCTACTCTTCAACATGCCCCTCCTTGGAAACTTGATGAGTATTTCGGACGCAAGCTTGAAATAAAGGAGATTTGATTGTCAGTGCACACAAGTCATGTAGAGAAAGCGGTGAGGAGATTTCATGTGCAGTGGCAGAGTCTATGAGCCTAACACTAGTATGGGAGGTAATGCATGTGTAGGTCTAATATGTTCGAAACTTTAAAAGATGTGAAGCCACCCTATCAAAACTATTATATGCTTGCAAATTTACTCCCTCCACAGTTTTATGTAAGATCTCAATTTATTTTGTCTCTCATATTTATAATTTTTTCAAGATATCCCTGTTTTCTAGTATATAAAACTGGGAAAAAAATGCAAAAAGCCGTTTGTGTTCAGAAATAGAATGCGCCCTTCTTTGATGGGTTACTTGAACTGGTGTGGCTTTCCATCCAAGAAGTCTGCACTGTGGTACCTGAAAGGTTTCCTCCTTTACTCGCGAATTGAGAAGACGCGCAAGTACCCATATGCTCATTGTGGGTCAGTGATAGAATGGACAAGAAGGTGGCCGAGTGAAACAGAGGAGCATGAGACTTCTTAGTGAAAATAAAAAAACTATACTGCCTCCTGTCTTTAATATAAAACATATTTAGGGTTTTGACATTAATCTTAAATATAAAATATAATTTTTATATTAATCAATCTTATCTATGGATGCTCTCTCAACAATAATTAAAGAGGAAAGGGAATGGGGGAATTAAAGAAGATAATTAGGGGGTTTTAAAAAATATATGACATATTAACTAACTTCTTTAATCTAATCAAATTAAATAAATATGACGTGTATATTCCGGAGGGAGTATTATCCAGATTATTCACATCCCATGTCACGAGATATTTGAATGATTTTTCTGAAAAAACTTACTGATCCAAAATTATTTGAGAAGGAATAATATTGTAACAATGGGAATCGATTTAATTGTCAAAATCACTTGTCGACAATTGTGTTTTGGAATGCCTCACCAGTGCCACTCTAATGACCCGTCATCAGTTCTAGAGTAATTACTCCAAAGTCATAAACATCTTCGTACGAAGCACTATACCGCTTTAAGAAAGGTTTTGATGATGGAAGACAAAACTTACGTAAAACATCCGAATGGTTTTTAACTCAAACAATACTAATTATGGAAGGGCTTGAAAAAGGCCCTACCAATATTGATATACAGCTTGAAATATTATGCCTAAAGTATTTGCTCTCATCCTCTAGTCAATTTAAAAATTAGAGGTTTATGGATCAATGTTTCAAGACGAGTTAGTTGATTCTCCACAATAGGAATAGCCCATAGTTCCAAAAAAAGATGAAATTTGATAATGAGAGCCGGTGATGATTGGATAAGCCACCCTAAAAGTCATATAGGTGGAAAAAAAAAAACCCCAATTTCACCATGCTTGAAGAATTAGGGACAAGGGATAGAACAATTGAGCAGCAACATGATCTGGTAAATGTTTTCATATATGGATGCTTTATTATTTCAAAGAGACAGTTCATCCTGATCACCCACAATGTCAGAGGAGACTGATAGACCCCGTGTCTGATATTAAACCTTTGTTAACTTTGATAACTAACCGCCGAGCCAAACGCTTAAATTAATAGTAAATGTGTGACAAAATTTCTTAATTAAAGATTTAGCACGATAGTTAGCATTTTGTTGATAATGTATGGTATCATATCAGTATCAGATGCAGGTCTATCAGTCTCTTATAACTTTATGGTCCATCAATTTTAACTAAGTAATCTCTTATAACTTTATGGTCCATCAATTTTAACTAAGTAATCAGCTGCAGTATTGAATAAAAACATTTTCTTTGTATGAATAAATAAACCTAAGCACTGTTCGGACTCCAGAGCTTCTCCTAAATTGATATTACCAAGCAGAATTGAAAATTTGTAAGATCAATATATATATTATTAACAAGTAACACGTGAATTACATTTATGAAGACTTTAAAATTCATACCGGACACAGATAGTGCTATACGCCATAATTCTGTAATTAGAGTTCCAAGTTCAAACCACATTTAGCAACACAAGCGCCACACAGAAATGTAACTCGTTATATAAAGATATATTTCGAACTTTACGGTACTTAACGTTTGTGCATCTTTTTTATTGACCAATACTTACGTACCTGTCTTCACAGTACACAGAGAGGCACACTGAAGGCGAAACGTTGAATGGGCGTTACTTCATCAAGCACGTGATATCAAGGACCCCACAAGCCCACCAATGAGGACCGTTGGATCTCCCAGCACTGCCGATACAACGAACTGAACAGCCATCCCCGCCATTTCACAACACTTTCTTACCTTCCCTTTGCTTCTGCTACTACTATGGCTGCTCTGAATCGTGTTCTTCAAGCTAGAAACCTCATTCTCCAATCTGTACCTTCCTTTCTTTGTTTCCATATAAATCTCAGGCCAACTCTCCACCACCATCTCCCTCACACAAGCCACGTGTAGACTGTAGCTCTTGCACTTTGATCTGTAACTCCAGCTTCGTCCCTTCTTCCCACATCGGTGACACGCCGAGCTCACCTTCTGATACAGATACAGCTTCAATTCGCCATCGTCCAGCACCATTGGAAGCTTCGCGCAGCATGGATGGAGATCGAATCCGCACGATGGGCAGTGATAGACGAACCCTGAAATTCCCTTCTCGCACGCGTTGCAGAATCGCGGTATTTCCCCTGGTGGCCGAGAGAGGAATTGGAACGAACATTTTGGGTAGAATGGGTGGTAGATCGAAGGTGAAGGTAACGCACAGTGCATATGGAGATCGTAATCGCAGATGGAGCATTTGTAGCGCGAGCCAATCCCTACTTCCTTGCAGCCATCGCATTTGAATGGGAATTGTGAGTATTCGAAACTCAGCTTGTGTTGAGGATGACCGAAATGGGATATCTCACTGTTCTTCATGGTTGTGTTTATGTATTTCTGAGGTTTCTGTGAGGAATACATTTAGAAATTAATGGATGAGGATATGAAGGGTTTGATCTGGATTTTTGTTGCTGAATGGGTAATTAGGGCTGCTTTTGAAAGTAGTGATTTGAAATTGGGAACATTGGCTTATGATTGAAGCAATTCCTCCGGGAATGGAGGTGAATTCTAAATAGAGTTCATGGGATTGGGAATCCCTGCGTTATCAAGAAGCCGACTAAGCAAAGCATAAGGTATATTAGGCCTTGTCCCACGAATGAAAGAATATATACCAATTTTCACTTTAAATGGTCTTCTGAATATTTGTTAACCTGCAACCTGTTGCAAAAGTTTTTGATTTGCATTGCCATTAAGAAATGATTAGTATGCAGATCATTTAAGGGATAGTTTCTTCAGTTTCAAGAAGCAATTCAAAGTTAAAGTTGATGAGAAGAGATAACACGTAGGCAGAGTCACTGTAATTAAAGTTTTGAAAGGAAAAGAAAATAAAGGAATAAATCCCTTTTCTAAACAGTGGTTCTCTAAACTTTAGTCTTTGGGATAGAAATTCTTGTCTTCTTGGTGATCACATCCATTTGCATCTTCATCTAGGATATGCCTATTATTACCCATAAGCATATGTCAGGAAATTATTCTTGTATGCATTAAATATCTTCTAATATTCATAGCATAATACATTGGATGGAACAGGTAAGGATCTGGGAACCTTCAAAGTGAAGCATCACATTATTAATTCATTAAAGAATGCAACTGAAGTTGCTTGATGGGGCTACCATTACATGTTCAACTTCTAGCTATCCTAATTTTTTGGGGTCAATTTGTAACGTTCCATTGATAATCATTTGAATAACAACTGTTAAACCAAAAACTAACAGATTATTCAAGATATATGTGTGTACAAGTTGATTCATTCAACCACCATCTGGGCATGGAATAGAGCAGAAAAAAAGTGGTTACATAATGGCTACTAGGTTTAATAAAAGGTAATGGATGATACATGGTGGGTGAGGTGAACGATTGAATGATTGAGGAGAATCAATACCCTTGTGGCTTTGTGTCAGTGCTCATCAGTATCTCCTGTTTGATAACTGAAGATCAGGAAAGGAACCTACAATTAAGGTCCAGGTACAACTTTTTTTTTTTCCAACTTCTTTTCTTTATTCTGTTCTGAACTTTTATTTATTTTTTTTTTTTTTGACTGTTTTGCATTTTGATTCTTTTGGTACAGAAACAGAAACATCAGGAATCTTCCTGTTTATACGAGTCATCATGAGTATGGGTACTTTCTTCCGAGTCATCTTCTGCAGAACTTGTACTTGCATGTTCAAGAGATTGAGGTGAAAAGCTGGTCTCTGCTCTATCCTTTTCAAAACTAAATGAAATTATTTCTTCTCACTTCCTTTTAGCATTCCATTTGTCTCTTACAAATGCAGTTCAAGATCAATTATTTCAGTTTTCCATGAACATGATTTGGTAGAGGGAGAAGTAATCAGGGAACTGATTCAAAATTTTCTTGAACCATATTATAATGTAGAAACTATTTCAATTTTCAGCTTTAGAATTCACTGCATCTCTTTCTCTTCTTTGTCATGCAGTGTTTGGAAGTATGGAGGCTGGGGATTGGATAAGAAGGAACATTTTTTTTTATCTTGTTTATTCGTATAAAGGAATTTCTTAAAGCTAAAAAGGCACAAACAGGTAACTGGTAGTGAAGGAGTGAAATAGGAATCTCCTTGGTAGTGCTTCATCCAGATTATTCTGGATCAAGGAAAAAAAGTGAAGAGGATAGAAAAAGAAGATAAAACACCAATAAGTTTTGTTTTTCGGCTGAATTATACAAAATTCCCATTGATCTTTATCATATGTAAACCATAATTTTTTAAACTTTACAATAAATTCCCTAAAGTTTTATATCTATACAATAACTTCTATACTATTAGCTTGATTCATTATTTATATGAAAATGTTTTATTATAAGGAGTTTATATTCATACTAAAATAAAATTAAAGGGGGTATATCGCGGAAAGCCCAAATGGGAGAGGTGAGAACCCTTTATCAGCTAAACCTTAAGGAAGAAACCCTTGATCAAATCAAAAAAATTAAAGAGAGTATAAAGTTGTTAGTTTTAAAGTATTTGCATAGATTATGAAAGTTTGAAAGTTTATTGTTAAGTTTTAAAGATTATAAAAATTACTTACATATCAATCACTTTAGGAAGATTTTTTTAAAAGTGTTGAAATTGAAAATATCATAAATCCAACATAAGGTCAACTTCACTAATTTTTATTGAGAAATGATTTAAGGAATAGTGTCCATACCAAAAAAAAATTGAGAAAATTACAATCAAGTCTTAAACAACAGAAATAAATGAAAAAATGGTTTCATTGACAACTCTAGGTGTGAGTCATTAACAACACCAGGGATATCATTAACAAGTTCATGGGACAATTTTTTTTTTTTTTTTTTTTGAGATTTCAAAGGACCATTGTTTGAATTTTTTTTTTTTTTGTTTGGGACTTAACTGTAATTTACCCCCAAAAAATTTAAGGAATAGTGTATAGCTGTGGCGGAAACTTCACACAATGATTGGACAGTTTCACAAACTAAGTAATCTGATCATTGTAATCATTAAGCAATCATATGTTGCCTACGCTTCTAGAATGCTTTTGTGCCCCGAGCACTCTCTGTAAGCTTACTACTTTTTTTTTAATTCTTTTAAATGTCAAAAGAAAAAAAAAGTGTCAGGTTCCGTTCCAAAAAAATAACGGTTTTGTGGCCTTTCCTGGCCCTTCATTGGCAAAATATCATGTAGGGCTCATGCCTCGATTGGGCCTGTAATTTATGGGCTCTTACCTTGGGATGCATGGTGGGCCCAATGTCTTGTGTCTGAAAAGTAGCGTTCGCCAGGAGATCACTAGAATCCCAATCTAGGGTTTAAGCATTCTGCATCAGCGAGAAACCGTTACATTTTCGTCGAAGAAACCATGTTTCCGGGAATGTTTATGCGAAAGCCAGACAAGGCTGCAGCGCTGAAGAAACTGAAATCTCACGTCGCCATGTTCGGTGCCTGGGTCGTTGTAGTTCGAGTCACCCCTTACGTCCTCCACTATCTCGTCGGTGAGAAGGAAGAGCTCAAGCTTGAACTCTAGATTCTGATCCCCAGGTAACGAAGCAAATTTTGTTCGTCCTAGTGATTATAAAATTTTCAATTAAGGAATCTGTTTTTGAGTTTTGACATTCGTCGTGTAACCGATGAAGATGACCTCTTCATTTCTACATTGTTTTTCACGATTTCGTAATTCATGGACTGGTAGGCTGCTTTCCGCGGACCGATTTCTTTCTTTGCTTTCTTTTATTGATGTTCTTCTGTTTTAGTGATGTCCCTGGTAGCTCCTTCATTCGATCTTAAATTCTAGATTCATATGATATTTATAGATGAATTGGGATCACTGACAACAAATTGATGCATATGGTAAATCTTAGTTGAAGAGTGTAACTTATCCAACTTTTTTGCTGTCATTTTTTGATATGGTGGATTCCAGTTTACGTGCTAGAAAGAAAACTGAACCAGAAAATAGGAATCAAAAATCATAACAGAGAAGAAAATAGTTTTTGTCAAGACTGCTGGAGCACATTCCCACCTCAATCCTGGCCCTCTCTAACAAACACCATGCTGAAAAAAACACCCAAACCGCCTTGTATTGTCCCATTATTTTCTTTTACTCGTTCAGTAATAACAGCAGGGATAGTATTGAAAACTGCTGATGCGATCTAGAATTTGCAGTGAGGAAGAAGAGCATTCCTTTAGATTGGGTTTATATGATTGCTTTTACGCAATATGACTTGCACAGTCAATTTGTCCATGCTTAGGTTGGAGAGATGATGTGTACATTTGGGAGCTTGGAGTGGGTGGTAAGCTGAGTTTGGTCTGTCTCAATTTGTGGAGGGACGAGAATGTGTCATTTTGAATAAACTCTGAGATCACATGGAAAGTAGACAAAATAAATTTAGGAAATGTGGTCATAATGATTGGTTTTCCTCCACAACTTGAGACAATTTAACTCTGGTATGCCAGTATCCACGTCTTAGTTTTACTAATTTGTGGCTTGATTAGTTTCAGAAGTATTTTATTTTATTTAAATCATCATCATCATCATCATTATTTGCCTAGGTATTCAAGAATGTATTGATAATGCATCTAAATGCTCAAATTTATTAGTCTCAATTAGTACATTTGAGGATGTTTCTTCTTGCTTCTGAGAAATGATAATCATGGAATGTTTCATGTAACTTTATTCTGTTTCAATAGGTTCAGTGGTGTTGCGGAGAACAAGGGCTGACTTGGGGTGTGGAGGGAATTTTTGGAGTAAGCCATCATATGTTTTGAATTCAATTATGTCTATTTTCATTTACTAAGGTGGCCAGCTGCGTGATGTGGCTAATTGACAATTAAATTTAGTGAATCTGGTTTTCCTGTGATCAGTCGGGATGAAGAGCTTCTTCATGCACAGCTGTCTGCTTTTACTAAGATGGTATCGTTTCATATAGGGGCTAGATTACACACTTCATCGAGAAAAAGATTTTTCGTTAACCTTTTTTAGCAGGTTTAATTAGGTTTTGATTAAAAGAAAACGGTAGTGTGACTTAATAGATAAATTTTTTATATAAATTGAGTTACTTTGTTGGCAAACAGAAAACGGAGTAACTTGAAATAAATTCAAACTATTGGCGATTCATTCTTATTTGATAAAATTTTATCAGTTAATTTTATTATTACTGATATATCGC
Organism: Inga laurina; assembly: GCA_963855925.1. Taxonomy (NCBI): domain Eukaryota; kingdom Viridiplantae; phylum Streptophyta; class Magnoliopsida; order Fabales; family Fabaceae; genus Inga; species Inga laurina. The sequence goes on from OY979702.1 coordinate 57,517,697, forward strand.
TTTATGCATTTAGCATTTGCCTCTGCCACAAGTTTTATCCCTTGGAAGCGTACCATATCTCTAATCCCTCAAAAACTATGCAGGCTGGAATAAAAGAGTTGCCGAAATTTTTTGTTTACTCGTTCTATTAAAAACGGCAGCAGGGGGCACTTGGTATCAAAAAACAGATGATAGATGAAAATATTCAATGATGATAAATGCTTTTTCGGGGGTGGGGGGCGTGTGCGTCTGTATATATCAATTTATACTCAAGCAATTAGGATTTTTTTTATGCAAGACAAAATGACATTAGATAAAAAATGTTTTGCATATTGTATGCAGTAATAGAACCTAATGAAGAAGTAACAGAAAGACAAAAGTATTGGTAAGAAATAGTTTGAATACTAAAAAAGTTAAAATCATACTCCCTTATGTCCCAAATATAAGATAAAGTTGATTTTTTTGGAGAAATTAAGAAAGCTAATTAAATTATTTTAGAATATTTTTATTTTTATTTTTTTCTCTAAACTAATTAGTTTGACTAATAAACTAGTATATAATTTAAAGATACACAACATATGATATAATTAAGTACCTTATTTAGTTTCCTTAATCTCTTCAAAAAAAAAAATCAGCTCTATCTTATATTTAGAATCGGAAGGAGTATATCAAAAGATAGTGTTTCTTGCCATGTGAAGTTAGTTGGATGTATGAAATTAGCAAGGGCCTACAAGGGCACTTTTTAGGCCCATGGTAAGAAAAACAACTGCTTTTTAAGACCCGGCCTGTGAGCATAAGTTAGGAAGCTTTAACTATTTTTTTAATATTTTTTTTAAAGAAATATAATTAATAAATTATAATAATTAAAGTTTAAATTTAACACATAAATGTTATCAACATTAAGGTCTAAACAACATGCATCATGCAAATGAGACAGGTCAACAAATTAGGAGCAAGGAGAGGCCGACACTTGAGAGGGTTAAAGGAATAGAACAAGTGAGACTTCGACTTTGTCAAGTCAGAGATGTTAGTAGTGAGCAGTGAGCCAAGGAAGGGAAGGGTTTAAGACTAGTTGAAGTCGAACAGAGGAAGTAGGACTATGAGTCTGTGAGAGTGAGAGAGGCTGAGGAAAATCAGGTAATTTTAGGGTTAGGGAGGGGCACAACCAAGGGCAACCGAGCAAGTCAAAAAAAAACAAAACAAAAAAAATTTAACAAGCTTAAACAAGCTAGCCCTTTCATGCCCTTAGCTAGGCATGGAAATAGGTCAGGCCAAGCAAGCCTTTGGCTAAATAGGCTTAAGCCTGTAATGGGAATCTGAAACCTGAACCTAGGCCTCAGCTTACATGCAGGCATTTTTTTAGGCTCAAGCCTGAACCTACGGGAAGCCTAGCTAAGCCTGAAGCCTTTTTACAGGCCTACTTACACTGTAGGCCTTTAAAAAGGCCTCATGTTGCAGGTCTTGAAGACCATACCTAGGCTTTTAGTTAGGGTTATCTAACCCGGACCGGAAACCGGTGACCCGGCCTCTAAACCGGTCCGGTCCAGGTCAGATTTTTTATTTTTAAAAAAAAATTTAAAACATTTTTCCTTTAGAATTTCATACTATAAGTCTAAAATATTTCATTTCTCACCGGTTTGGTCCCTGTTTAGCTCCGGTTTAACTCCGGTCTGACCACTGACCCTTGACCCAGTACCCCAACTGGTTCACTGACCGGTCCGGGTTTAATTACCTTGCTTTTAGTAGATTTCAAAGCCAACATATTTACAAATTGTAAGCTTTTAAATAGGCTTAAAGTCTGTTTAAATCCTACATAAAACTAAAATAATCCTAATTATTAGTAATAGAAAAATATATCCATTATAATTCAACATTAAATATACTCATATCAATATAATGATAAACATAAAAATTCAACATCCACAATACAATATATAAAAATATCATAAAAAGATAATATCACCATAATGAAAATTGTATATAAAAAATATAATTAAACAGCACACTAACATCAACATCAACATTAAGACTTCAATATAATCTCCTCTTGTTCAGATGGCTCCTACACAATAAAAGAATTGATTTAAAATAAATAACTAGTCCCAATACAAGTTCAATTAACATGCAACAAATATAAAAATAAATAAATGTATAATATAATATTTATACCTTCAATTTTCTCTTCAATCAATATTTGTGACGAAGCCAACCCCACCACATAAAAGAATTTCAACAGATTCTTCATTTAATCTAGCATTATATTTATCAATCACCTTGCCCCTAGTACTAAATGTGGATTCTGATGCCACAGTTGAGATAGGAACAACTAATATATCATATAGCATCCTCGATAAAACTTTAAACTTTGCACTATTGTTCTTCCACCACTTTAAAGCACAAAAAGATGAAGATTCTGAAGAAGGAATATAAGGATCATCAGCAAGATAAGTTTCCAACTCTGATTTTAAAGGAGGAATCGAATGCCTTTGACGAATCATGTTCAACATTCGTTGCATTCTTTTATCTTTTTGTTGTACACTAGTATCTGTTAAGACAATGCTATCAATAGTGATTTCATTATATGTGGAAAATGAGGAATGCAACTCCACATGCTCAAGATATAATTTCTCCAATGCATTTTTCACCTTTTCCATATTTCGTATAGCCTTATTTTCTGATATGTATATTAATGGGAAGCTTATCTCAATAGCCAAGAATTTGATCATTGGATCCAAAACACTTGCAATAGCCATCAACAAGTTGCATTCCCCCCAATATTCATCAAATTTTTCTTTCATAGTCTTTGCCATCTCATACATGAACAAGTCAAGAGACACCATTGCATCATCAATCACTTGTTTCACCCGAAGAACTTCAACAAGATATAAATTAGAAGTAGGGTATTCACTATCTGAGATGACATGAGTGGCATCATTAAAAACATCTAAGAGATGACAAATCTTCTCAATCTTTTCCAAATACTCAGGATTGGGTGTGTAAGTATAACGGGGCTCTTTTTCATTATAAACAGAAAATGCATGCTTGAATTTTATTGCAGTCGTCAACATCAAGAATGTAGAGTTCCATCTTGTAAGACAATCAAGAATAAGCTTCCTTTCTTTCAAACCCTTTAACTCCACAACTTCACAAAAAGATTTCAACCTTGCATTTGAGGCATTTATAAACTTGACACTTTCACGAATTTTGTGAATGACATCTTTAACTATAATGAAATAAATATATATTTTTTGAATGGAAAGAAGGAAATATTTTTCAAACTATGCTTTTGATTATTTTCCCAAACTTCAAATCATTCTCTAAAATCTGTGAATTAATTCAACTAGGTCACAACTTCCCTTTAGCTAGTAAAATGAATAAAAACAAACAAACAGAAATAAAAGAAAAAAAAAAGTGTTCCAATGGGATTGTCTTCATTTAAATAAAATCGTTGAAACAAAAATAAAATAAAATAAAATAAACCAATGGGTTTGTCTTCATTTAAATGAAATCGTTGAAACAAAAAAAATCAAATCAAATAAACCGAAAAAATGAAAAACAATATACTGTTTTAATAAAACCTGGAAAAGACAACTCCTAATGCATTTGCCTTCATTCAAATAAAATAAACCATGAGGTAAATTTAATGAAGACGCCACACACATATGTCCCCCAAGGGGACCACTTTTGACATTTTTTTATGCTTTATTATGAGTTGAAAAGAAATTTTATTAAATAAATATTGACAGAGTAGTCAATTTCAAAAATTTACAACTAAACAATAGAAGTAGCGACTAACAAGAGATATGTGTTTTGTATAAAAAAACGAGAGATATGCGTTGTATAAAAAAAACAAGAGATATGTGAGTGGAAAATAAATATTGATAGTGAGATACTTGAAATATGTTGTGTCGTTGTTGGTGCTGCGCGAAGGAGAGCGATAGGATTTGGGTAGCGACAGAGAGAGTAAGAGGGAACAAGAATACTGGAAAAGATGAAGAGATAACAGTTAGCTCTGATTGTCTAAGTTTTTTAATAGAAAAGGTTTAATAGAAAACAATTAAAAATCAATAACACTGAGTAATACAATAATTACCTATTATAACTTTAAATTAGAAATTACAATATAATAATGGTTGGCAAAAAAATTAAAATATAAGAATGAAAAACATATAAATGTGAGTATAAAAACCTATAAATTAAATATTGTGTGTATGTACATTTAGGCCTTTAAATAGGTCAGGCTTGAAGGCTTACAGGCCAAACTTTAACAAAATAGGTCTCACCTATTTACACATTTAGTCTTTAAATAAGCCTTGGCCTAGCCTTTTTAATAAATAGGCCAGGCCAGGCCGTAGGCCACCTGAAAGGGGTCTGGCCTATTTACACCCCTACCCTTGGCTTTACAGGGCTGGCCCTGTTAGGCCCAACTTTCTTTAAAGGCTCCAATTTATAAGCATGACCCTTGACTTAAAAGGACTTAAACGAGTCGACCCAATTTCCTGGCTCTTATTACAAAAAACATATGTTAACACAATAAACTAAGAGAAGAGACTTGGTTCTAGATATTGTCAGCCAAGAATTTGAACCCCAGGCAAGAGAAGCTCTGATACATCAATATCAATATATAATAAAAATCTGTTCCCCCAAGCTAATCCCTCCCACTGTTTACTCATAGCCTTAGACACATATTACTGTTCACAAGCCGTTCTTAATTTTTTTACAATATAATATTCCTTCTCGGGCTGCGAACAAGCCATGTCCTATAAGCCCGCCGAGTCCCAATTTTAAATGGTAGGTTAAAATATACAATTTGAAGTCTCCATGTTGACCCATCGAGTCCCGTGTCTGTGTCAGAAACGCAAATGGATTAAAAAAATTATTCCACAATTGGCATGTCTGAAAGCACCAGCTCACAGATGGAGACAAAATTTGAAACTTTCTCATTTTAAAGAAATAATATTTTAGCTTCTGACATTTCCCTTTGGCCAAAGTCACGGGCTGCATTGCTGAAGGGTCTGTTCTCATCTGCATTTATAACCCATTCTTCAACCTTTCCTCGATGTAATCTAACCACACCGAAAGCCTCCTTCCTTGAACATTGACTCCAACAAAATGGCGGGCAAGAAGAAGACGTTGTGTCTTAAGCAGCTGACTCCGGGGATCTATGATGCAAACATTGTTGTTAAGGCTGATAGGATCATTTTCGTCGAACACCCTCATGAAACAATTGAATATGAGCTGCCGACAAAGGTTTTCTGTCGATATGAGATCGTTGTCTTCAATGAGTCAGTGAGTGGTTATATTTTCTTATATTTCAAAATCGTTCAAGTCATTGTTCATATCCTACAGTATTTCTCAGTATCATAAATGTTTTCCTTCATAGCTGACTCGTATGGTGCTTGAGATGGATTCCGACTACATATGAGAGATCTTTGCCGGTAAGTTCGGTAAGGAATGAACCTATAGGGTAAGTGACTTCGTGGTTGGCTAGTCATGGCAGTTGCTAGGTCAGTTCATTGTGTTGTTCTTAAGTCCTAGGCAAAAGTATTTGCTTTTGTTAGAACTTTGAGTCCCTTAATCTTTTTAATTATTTGCTTGCAGAACATTTCAAACAGACTTTTTGAGAAGAGATCTGAAGCGAGGAAGAAAGAATATGTGGTTGAGATAGAGAGACAAGCAGATGAACTTTCCTTTATCTATGGATAAAGGGGAAAAAGAGCTTTCCTGCTAGCTCCTATCTTCCTGTTAGACGTCAGGAGTGAGATTAAGAGTTAGTAGCTTTAGGAGAAAGGTTAGTAGTTGACTTTGCATACCTTACCCCTGATTGGAAAGGATTGAAGTCTAACTAAAGACCTTCTAGCATCCTCTTTTCAGCTAGGCTTGGAATTCTTAGAAGCACGGAAGTTAAATAAGGAGGAATTGAATGATATTGTAGGTTTTGTAACTTTAATATTAACCCAACGCTTCAATATGTGGTAAAACACTGATTTAAACTTTTTTATTTAATCACATTATGAAATTATTACAATATGCATTCCTTTTTATTAGTGGAGTAAAATAGTTTCGTTTTATTGTGAAGGTGTCAGCCATTCGATATAAGTAGAAAGAAGCAGAACAATAATGCTGAGGAAGGAGAAAAGCACAGGGAAAGGCATAAAAGCATAAATGAAGAAAGAGACAGGCTATAGTCAAATTTTACAATTAATAGCTCTGCCCCTATGAAAAAGACAAGAAGAAGAAGCCTTCATGAAAGAAATTACCTTTCCTGAATGCCAATATTGTTAGATTATGGAATCAATTTGAATGCATTAGGCATGATTTTGACAAATTAATTATTGGTCTTTTCTGCTAGCAACCAAACCAGTTTGAAATGATAAGCAATTTCATTAACTTCTCTCCTTTTTTTAAGTTCTAGAGGATGTTATGATCCATAACTATGTTGTCATGCTGCTATAAGAGTTAGGTCACCATTAGAGGAAGGTGAATGATAAGGTTTTGGTGTTGGACGTAGATGATAATGGAGAAGGTAAGGGCTAACTGTCTTTATGATGATGTTATGTGTTTAGTTCGCTCCTCTTTTTTTTTTTTTTTTTTTTGTCCTTTGTGATTTAGCGTGTTAATACTTTCAACTCCTATATGAAGGGGGAATTATTTCTTTGTATTCAATTGTTTGCCCATATGCAGAATTTTATTTGCTACCTAATAAGCAAGCATCTGATGAAGAGCTGCAACCTTCTTGCCCTAATAGAAGTATATCATCCTCACCTCTGAAAAGATTCATTGAGGCATATTTTTACTCTAATGTCAATGAAATTTCTTCCTCTACTCATCTAAGTACTACTTTCGAGATTGAGCTGGTAAAAAATGCAAATTTGCAAATCAAAGTAGATAAAGAATTTTCCCCCAAGTTAATGGTATCCATATGTTTTTTATATTTCTTATTTACAAGTGATTCCTATATGATACTGGATGCGTATAAAATGTCATGAATGGAAGGTGTTTCTATTTTAGTAGGTCAAATTAAAAGAAATAAGAGTTTGGTCTTTCATCTTCCCTGAATTTCTGTATGATTTTAGTAATAAAGACTTTAGGTAAATGATTGTAGTGGCTAAAATCATATTTTTTTGGTCAATTACACCAATCTGACTACCTATTCAAGTGATGCAAAGGTATTAATTCTTTGTTTTGTTTAGCATTAGTGCAACTTTAGGAAGCTTATAATGGATACGTAGCCTTTGCTCATGTTTGAGAAGTATTTGCCGGTGGACAACATGATCCTATTAGTTTATCAATTGAAGGTTATTGGGAGTACATTATCTATTATCTAATTATGTATTATAAAGTTGGGCCTCATTTTAATGGAGCTTAATTATATTTATGTGAGAATTGTTTTTTTAATGGTAACGAAAATATAAAAACTCCAGATTTATAAGTTTTTCATGCAATGCAGGGGAAGCACGTGCTAACATAGGCTTTATTGTCTTTTCTTGATAAACCTTATGTTACTTATTGAGAAATGTTAATTAGTGGTGGTGGTACTAATATCATAGTGTTATTTCATGCTACTTACGTTATCAATGATATAGTATGTAAAATATGAAAGACAATGATTTATATTCAAGAAAATGATATAATTAAGTATTTAAATGTTCCTTAAGTACAAGCACCCCATGCAACGCATGCACAGGGGAGTACAGGCTAGTTTTATTAAGAAAGCAATATAGATTCATTATCTATAGCAAAGAATCTCATGAGAAAAAAGTTCAGAAAGCAATGTAGATTAATTATAAGAATCTTATGACAAAAATGGTTACAATACCTTTTGTATTTATAAAAGACCAAATCCCAGGATTATAATGAACAACATCTTTTAACTTAAGCAAGTGGTAGCTGTTTTTTTTTTTTCATTACATGAGAATGTTGAAGCTGTTAGAATTTCGGTGTATTTGTAACTTACGAGTTAGTGGGTGACTCAGAAGTCAAAAAAAATTTTGACCTTCACTCACAAGTGAAAATTGAACATTACAGGATTTTTTTTTTTTTTTTTTTTGTAAACATTTGAAGAGTGTTCTCCATCATCCTCTCTCAATTCCTGTCCAAGTAATAACCATTAGGAGAAGGGCAACCTAAAACAGTTAATCAAATATTATTATAAAATTCTTTATAACAGTGGCTTGTACAACACCTTCAGTCTTGAAGTAAGATTGATTTTTACTCCTAATTGGAGAGTGGTGTGAGAAGAAACGATCTACACAAATACTAATTCACTTTCTTTTATTTATTTGGGATTGTTTGGTCTATTATAAATTATATATTTAAAAAAAATATTAAGGATGCTAATTTTTTGAGTCAAAATTTATAATGCTAGTTAAAATCATAAAGAAAATCATAGATTCGTTTGGTTCTTTTAATATTCCTCCTGCTTAACCGGTTACCACCCTCTGTGATCCTCAAATCATTTTAGATTGTCTCACATATTAAGAGTTCCACTCTCTTTGGTGTGCATTTTTTCCGGATAAATTATTGAGGGAAACATAAGTTCAGCATAACATGCCACAAGACCGACCAGCCTTCCATTGCAACCAATCTTCACTTTCAAAGACAAACCATAATTATCAGTACTCACTTAGCTACGCATCTGAATTTGCAACATCTCTTTCCTTAAAGCTCCAGCTATTTCCTCATTCCCCTGTCTCATATACCCATCAATGAAAGCATTATATATCTCTGAATTTAATTCAAAACCTTTTCCTATCATCTCTGCCTGAAGCTTCAATGCTTCTTCCATCCTTCCCTCATAACATAGCCTCTTTATCATGGCCTCATAACTCGTTCCCTTGGGAAACAAATCAAGTTTATCCATTCCATTCCTCAGAAACTTCACTGCCTCATCAACCCTACCATTATCACAAAGCAACCTAATCATCAAATCAAGGGTTAAAGCCTCTGGTTTAAAACCCTTCCTCCACATATCCTTATAAACAAGAATAGCCGAATCAATGTCTCCTATATCACAGTATCCTTTGATGATGTGCTCATAAGTTGCACATGTACCTTCTATACCTTTCACTGCCATTTCTTTGTAAAATTCTTCAGCCCTCCCAACATTTCCAGCCTTGCAAAATCCAACAATCATGGTTTCATAACTCACTACATCAGGCTCCAAGTCTTTAGTTCTCATTTCTTGCCACAACTTCTCAGCGTCTTCCATTTTCCCTTCTTCACAAAATGCAGCCATCATCAATACACTATAGCTATAAGCATTGGGAACACAGTTCAATTCTACCATTTCGTCCCAAATCTTTTTCACCTTCTCAATCAAACCGCTTTGATAACAGCATAACATTAATGTGTTATAAGTATGCACATTTGGGAAAACTCTAACATGCCTCTTCATATCTTTCTCGCTTTCCTCATCTAACCAAAAGGCCTCTCTGTAAATTTCATATCCTGCTTCAATCCCTCGACATTGGCAAACACAGTAAATCAGAGAATTCAAGGTACTAACATTCAGGTTAATCCCACGGGACTGTAACAAACTCATGATTTCAATTGAAGGGTCAATTCTTTTTGATCCCAAACAAGCTTTGATCAACAAATCAAACACAAATGGAGCAGAACCACAATCTTTATAAGTCTTCACAAGATTCTCGAATACCTTTAATGGTGCTGACCTGGGATTATTTTCATCATCCTCCTCCTGCAATGCCAACGCTCGAATTGCCATCCGAATGACGTCCTGAGCATGCGACTTGAGACGGCCACGAGCAAGAATGTGGATGATTGTGGAATAAGACGCGAGGTTGTGTTTGCAGAGGGATCTGCTAAAGCGGAAAAACTGGAATGCGAGATGGGGTCTATTCCTAAGGTGGAGGGTGATTTGAGAAAAATCGTCAGGATCGAGGCCATCGGGGTAGAGAGAACGGAGGTGGCTCCAGCGAGACTTGGAACGGTGGTGGTTGAGGATAGAAACGGCGGTGGTCACGGCACTTTGAGTGGTGGAGGCCTCACCGGAGGAAGGTGTTGATGAAGAGTAACAGAAGAGAGACGAGGATTTGCGAGCTTGGGGTGTGAAGGGAAAACGCTTAAGGAGTTGAACCGCCATGACAGGAATGTGATTGTAAACTCAACACAGAAAATAAACCAAGTGTCAATTGAAATGCCCCTTGTAAAAGAAAGAGGCTAATATAAGACATAAGATGTGAACCTGCGTGAAGAGTTTATCAGAGAGGGCAAGGATTGGGGTGAGTAATTTCGTTCGGAAAGAAGTACCTGACAGTCCAAACAAAGATTTGCATCATGCTAGTGACCTCAATTAATCTAATTATACAAAACGAAGAACATGGATTAGAGGGACTAAAGAAAGTAGCAACCCAGTCCGTTTACATGTTGATGAATTAGAAATCATGAAAAAGTTACAGTCACTGCGTGAAATTAAATCTGCTTCATTACCTAAGGAAGGAGGGTGGAATCAGAATCTAAAAGTCAAGCTTGAGCTCGTTCTTGTCGCCGACGAGATAGCTCGAATTACAACGACGCAAGCGCCGAGCAAGGCGCATGAGATTTGAGCTGCTTGAATATTCCTGGGAACAGGAATCGTCTCTGCAGAAGCATAATGCTTAAACCCTTGATTGAGAATGTTAGATTCTGGCTCCTTCAAAACAAAACAAATAGGGCTCGTCTTTTTAATTTTATCCCCTCTCAAGAGCCCATGAAGTATGGGCCTAACTCAAGTCCTCTCTTCTACTACAAGCTCACCTCCACATCTGAGCCTCTGGCTAGATTAGATCTGGTGTTCGTGACTCGTGTGCTTCTTCCTCCTCCGCCATGGTCTTTTTAGTTTCATCATTCGTCATCCTCACCTCTCCAGACTTTAGGTTCGCCTATGCCCACTGCTGTTGTTGTTGTTTTTTTCTTAACTTTTTTGGGCTTCAGGTTGTTTGTTGCTTTTGCTTGTGCCATGTTGTGATTTGGAAATACAAGCAGCTTTTGAGTGCAGATTTTGTAGTACTTTGATTATAAGGGGCTCATTCTATTGAAAAAAGTTAATCCTTTCATAACATGACCAATCAAAGCTTTGGAAAGATAGTTTTGGGGTTAGACGGCTCATTCTTGATCACTTGTGTTGCGAAGTTGGTGATGGCTCTCAGATAAATGTTGGACTATTTTAAAATGGAGATATGTATTCTGTTGTAAAGTCATGTTCATTAATAAATTAAGGAATTTATATGAATGATTGTATAGAGAGTTATAACATTAAAGGTCATCAAGATCCTGTCCTTTTAGTTTCTAAAGACAACTACGAAAATGCATGGTAACTATTATTTGGTGGAAGGTTGTGTTGGTTTTTAAGAAAACCCTACATATTATAAAAGTGTAACCCTTCAATGAAGAGTTATTCTAAATCACTTTTGGTTAATGAAGTTATATTGATTCATGAGGGTTCATGAATCTAACATGTGGTTATAACTTTTAATTGAAGAGGTATTGCTTTAAGAGGTACCACTTCAAGACATTACTTCATGATTTATAAATACCCTACATCATCACTTCATTTGTGACAAACAACACAATACAACTTTAGAAACGCACATCAACAAGATATCAAATTCATTACCTTTGTCTTAGAGTGCACATAAAAATAAAGTCAAATTATCATTTTATAATTGCCATTGATGTCTTACTTGAGTATTAGGAGTGCAATTCATACTCAAGAGTTTTCGTTGTATCCTACAGGAAATCGCCTATCAATCCAAATTGCACCCTATAAGATAGTTTTAGGTGGGGAAAAATTAAGTTTAAAAGAAAGTGTTGCCCACATCTTGAAGTCATTATGCACTACTTTCTTATTCATATCTTCTTCTTCTACTCCTCAAAGATCCAGCACCTCCAACAATCTTTAGGCTTAATTCCATAAATACAAATGGCGTCTTTGAAGAAGTAGACTACAAATTCGTCAAGTTAGAAATATTTGATAGCGGCAACTTTCTGAGACGACACCAGTTTTGCTTACTAGAAGAAATGGTTGGTTTGATCTGGGAACTTCACATAGAAATCATCTTGAATTCACTTGGTCAATGGCAAAGGAGAGAGATAAGTATCTATTTGCCTTTCTTTATTGAATATAGTTCATAGATTCATGAGATTTATTCATGATCTGGTTGATGCAATTATTTTACCTTAGATTATGTGGTTTATTGCTTGTGGAAACATGAAATTTTAATCATGATTAGAAAGTGATAAGAAGTATAATGTATTTTAAATTTACTAAATTGATAATTATCATGTTGTGTTATGATTTAAATTGGAATGATAGATGGAAATGTGTTATAGAATAAATGCATGAATTAAACATAGTTTGAATAGTTTCAAACAACTTAACATGCATGTGGATGAATTTATTTTGTTTCATCCATCATAGATAACACTTCCTCCTTCAAGGAAAGACTTAACAAAGTCTTGAATATAAAAAGTAAATCTCTCTTAAGCAATTAGGGAATTATTTTCTTAGAAGAGAATTGTGGTTAATGATCTATGATACAAAAGGCACAAATACTCATAACAAGATATATGTGGTGGAGGAAGGATAGTCTTATAAGATCTTGGAGAAAAGAGGAAAGGATAAAATTATAAATTTTATTTACGTGTTTGGCTATGGTAATTTTAATAATAGAAAATGAGTCATGAGTTGTTGCTGACATGCTTATAATTGGATTGTTATAATTGTTGTCCTATGTCTACCCCATTTGATTCTAGTATAAAGTTAGTACCAAAAAAATGTTGTCCTATGAGACAACACAAATATTCAAAAGTGAATGGATGCTTGATGTATTCTATAACATGTACAAGACTAGACATAGCATATGCTGCAGGAAGATTAAGTACATACACAAGCAATCCAAGCATGGCACACTGGCATGTTGTGGAAAGAATTCTAAAGTACTTAAAAGGAACAATTAACTATAGTTTGACTTATAATGGTAATCTTTCAATTGTGTAAGGATGTGCGTGCGTGCTGGATAACTTGCTTATAGGATCATGCATCCATAAGTGGGATGGGTCTACACCCGTGGTAAGGGTGCTATTTTATGGGGGTCAAAGAAATAGACTTATATAATATATTTTGCTATGGACTCTGAGTTTATAGCATTGGCTGCAAATAGCAAGGAAGAAGAATGGTTAAGAAACTTGTTACTTGAAATTCCTATATGGTCCAAGCCAATAGCACTAATATCTATCCATTGTGATAGTTAATTTGCTCTTGCAAGAGCTTATAGCCAAGTTTATAATGGAAATTTGTGACATATTAACTTAAGACATAGCTATGTGAAAGATTTGATTTTGAATGGAGTAATTTTCATTAGTTATATAAGATCTGAATTAAATCTTGTAAATCCTTTGATGAAATGTCTGACAAGGGATTTGGTGTTAAGAACACCAAGAGGAATGGGATTGAAGCCTTATAAACTTCAATCACCAATCGTAGAAACTCAACTCACACTTGACCATCATATTAAATATTGAGCTCAATGCTAAAAGTATGATATCAGAGTGATTGCAAATACTTGATTTTTTAATATATCCTAGGTTGGAAAAGTACTTGGTAACCATGAGACTAAAAGGGGGTAGGTTATGCCTAATTTGGCTCTTAATGGAGGATAAAAGTATAAGAAAAATTAATTAAAATTTTTTAACCCTTTTTAACTAAAATACCCTTATTTATGGGAACATAGAGAATGAGAGAGAGAATAAGAAAATTATTATAATAAAGAAAAATTTAAAAGAGAGAGAATACGAAAATAAATATTATAGAAGTACCATAATAAAAATGATTGTATAAGAGAAGGAATGAGCGGTGGAGAAAGAGAGTGATTGTATAAGAGAGTGAATTATTATATTGGGGCTGTGAAAACTTATTATAATGACATTAAATAGGTAATTAACTAAGGGCAAATGAGAAAATAACAAGTAAATAAGACACTTTTTAAATGTTTTTTATAAAAAGAAACGGACTATGTGCAGCGGTTGTTTGTTATAATAAAAACAGGAGGGAGTAATGATTAATTTCTTAAATTTTTTGGGTCAAGATGAGTTATGGTAGAATATTAGATGAGGGTGCATGTATTTCTAAAGGTTTGGTGCATGTACAACCAGTCTCATGTGCATTGTATGAAGGATGAGAATGAAACGATTAGAAATACAATGAGATTTCCATTTCTTGTTGTCTTTTGGTTTTTTGGGTTTTTCCTGATTAAGAAACACACAATCACACCTGCAAACAAGCACAGCAAAATCAGGGTTTTGAGTATGCGACTGCGGGTCAATCTATAAGTCCGTGTTACCATCATTGAGTTTTGTTCTTACTTCACACCAACCCCTTTAAAGGGACTGGAAGGCTGTTTTGACTTCTTGATGCTTATCTGATCCTTAACACGAGTATTGCTTTAATTAATTTGGGTGGAATAAGAAAACGAGATAAATTATATTTAATTATAATAAATATGACCTGATCATCCTAAAATATTTCTGTACAACACATATTTAGATCCGGAAGAGTATTTTAGTGGATGAGTTTGGATGATTGAATTGGCAATAAAGCTATTTATGATTCATTGCTTTTATGATCCATTCCAAATTTTGAACAGTTCGGATGAAATTGCCTTTATTATGTCCTTTTTTTATTTACTTGATTTTGCATTTTGATTAAAATTAGTATGGATGTTTCCATGCTTTCTCAGCTTGGCTTGCTTTTCCTAGAAAGCTGATTTCCCCACATAGAGCCACTTCTGCTTCACTTGATTTGGATTGCTATTGGATCACTCACTTTTCTTTTTCAGCCAATGGATTTTCAATTTTCAATCCAATGTCCAATGAAAACAGATCTCAAACTCTGATGGACCAATATTCAACTCCCTTGTACATAATTTTTTAATTGTGCTTACTGTTTACATCTGGCGCCCAATTAGTATAGTATAAATTTTGTTAAACCTTTGTTTAAACCATACAGAGTAGTTTCAAAACTTCACTTACTAGTCCTCAACATGCTTGAATTGAAAATGAGGACACACATGACATGACTGATTAAGAAGATATTAATAATATTTAAAAATGCTAATTTTCATTAAATGGGGCGTTGAATGTGTGGCGAAGCTTGCAATGGTGATTACCAACAAGACTGAGTGACTGACCATACCAACAAGACTGACCAATGAGGTGATTTAGCACTTGTGGACAGGGTCAGTCATTAATGAAAGGGTCAAAGGAAATAAATATTTAATACCACTATTAGGGGACGGAAATTAAATAAATGAATATTTTAGCACTGTACCATCATCAATGACGTGTCTTTGGCTTAATTCCTTGGAAAATTGGTATTCTCCCCACTGCAAAAAAGCTCCTCGCCTTAAATTCACCAAAGTTGACGTGTCTTT